>LPNX010511862.1:66568-87428 GCA_001517045.1 Pseudotsuga menziesii | reverse complement strand
CCCAGCTCCATATGTCGATTCCCCTAGTTACAATATATATATATATTGTAACTAGGGGAATCGACATATGGAGCTGGGTTGGTACTCGCGTGACACGAGGTCCAGGGATCCATTCTCTCTACCACTATACCCCTAGGTGCCCCACACCCACTGCAAGACATGGGACACAGGTAAACCTCGGTGGGATTTTGATCTCGTGACCTCCAATTTACAACAAGTGACTTCATAACAACCGAACCTCCAATGAGCCACACCCGTGCGGGCTATAAGGGAAACTTAATGCCGTCTGTGGGAATATAACCCACAACTATGTGGTTAAAAAATGATTATATTTATTGATTAAATATTAAGTCACTAATTAGAGTGATTAGGTCCCAATCTTCATGGTTTGTTATGGACCAAACAGATAAATAATCATTGGAAAGAACAAATTCAACAATGCCAAGAGTATATCAAGTGAAAGAGTGAACAAATAAGAAACACCTTTGAGGGGAAACCTCATTTTAAAATATATAAAATGCACAAGATAAGATCATCATTGAAATTGGCCTCCTTTATGTATATATAGGAGACAAAGAGCGATAGAAAGAAATAATAATAAGTTTACATAAATATATATTGGTTATCACAAATACAACAAGAAGACATGAGAAATCATGCACACGAGGAGGAGAATTTTTAAAAGTGGTAAAAGGTAAGGGAAAAATAACCCATAGGAGGATAAGGAAAACAAGAAGAAAAATAGGGAATAACCTTTGCCAATACCTATGGCCTTGAATATTTAGTTTGAATTTATGGGTAAGTTATCTCCCTTATACTCATCAAATCACCATCCATGCCATTTACATTTTTTTCCTATGCCCAATCTTGAGCATGCATAATCCAACGTTTGGTTTAAGGGCAGTTTTTCACCCTAGCTCACTCCATTTATCCTTTTGTTCCTTGTTGGAAACCGTTGCTTTATTTTGTTTTATAGAGTTAATGATAACATTAAAAAAAAATTAATTGGTTTTGTGTGGATTTAATTTTCCCAATTATGAATCAACTCTTTACCTCCTAATTCAAATATGATGGTTCACTAAATGCACATATATGTAAGAAGAACATGGGTACATGTTGTTGCATAATGATATATGTTCTTACCTTATGCTGCTAAAGTTTAGGTTGTCAAAGAGTTGTTTGTTACTTCCATTTGATTCATGATTTATGAATTTTAGATTTGTGGAAATTGAACCCAAGTGATAGAACAATTGCACTCACGAAATTGCTAATCAAACATGCAAATTTACACACAAAGGGGACTGAAATTGGAGCATAAAACTAATTTGTATTGAATAAGTGTACAATAGCCAACCTTATGAAGTCATAGGCTGCTGCAATATATAATTACATGAGAGATTCGAATGCATAAGAATTCCATTCGAAATAGTAAAAAAGTAGGCTTACTAAATCTAGTCAAATTCCCCATAGGTGCATAAAGCAGTTTCCAAATCTACCTAGAGGCTCACGAATTGGCAAATTAAAGTAGGAAAGCCAATACATGATGGAAATACAAATCATACATGCTTTTATTAGGAGAAAATAATGGAGGATGATGAGGGAAAAAAACAAGTCAACTACACCTAGTCTTACTTTCCCTTTTGCCATAAATCTCAATAAAGCAGGCAACTTAGCAGAAAAAGCAGATATGCGCTAGGGAGGATCTGGAATAAAGAAGATATGCTAAATATGGATTCCAGGAGGTTTCCCAAGCACTCCATGACTTATTTTTAGCAAGTTTGACTTCTAGGACATGTGGAAGACAACTTGCATAGAGTGGAATATTGGAAACTAGGCAAATAAGACAAAAAAGGATTAATTAATGTCTAAGGTAGCTAACTATGGGTTGATTATTCTAGCATCCCCCCTTAAGCCTGACTTTATGAGTAAATATCAGAAAACTATAGGGCCTAGAAACAAGGCTTAGTCACCCTTTACATACTGCATGTCCATTTAACCAAGGAAAGAGGCAAAAACCCAGCGGGAAAATCCTCCCTTAAACATGGACAGTAAAACAAAATTTTGAAAATATTGTCATCAATCATGCTTCACAGCATGATCAGCAATCCCCAACAGTGATTTGAGATTGCTGAATGTCTTTTCACAAAAAAATTTGGTGAAGATGTCTGCTACTTCTTCTGAAGATGCACAAAAGAGTAAGTGAATGGTGCCATCATGCACAAGTTGTCTGATGTAGTGCATATGGATCTCAATGTGTTTGGTTCTCTGTCTTTGAACTGGATCATTGCAGATTTGAATGGTACTCTAATTATAACAATAGATAATAGTTGAAAACTCTTATTTGAAGCCACACTCACCAAGTATCCCCTGCAACCATAAACATTGAGTTGTTGCATTTACAACTCCTCTGTACTCTGCTTCTGTAGATGAGAGTGCTATGGCACTCTGTTTCTTGCTTGACCAGATGATTGGTCCTTCATCAAGTATGAACACGTATCCTAATTTTGACTTTCGATCTGTGTTGTCACCTGCCCAATCACTGTCAGTAAACCCAATCAACTGCCTATACAATGTATTATTTACCATAGGAGAAGAACCTGCTTCTTCAAGCTTAACTCCTAAAAGGAAGGGAGTCTTGCTTGGCTTGCAATCTTTCATGTTGAACTTGTTCAGAAAATCTAAAGCATACTTGGACTGATGTACTTTTATTCCATGTTGGGATTGAGCAATTTCAAGACCCAAGAATTGGCTCAACAACCCCAAATCAGTCATAGAAAATGCATGGTTCATTGCATCCTTCAAGGAGGCAATCTCTTTCTTTGAACTTCCTGTAATCAGAAGGTCATCCACATACAAGAAAATAATCATCAAATAACCATGAATCAGCTTCAAATAAACATTAGGATCAGAGTTGCATTGAACAAAACTCAATGACAGCAGAAAGCCATCAATCTTGGCATACCAAGCCCTGGGGGCTTGCTTAAGCCCATACAATGATTTCTTTAGCCTACACACAAAATATGGATTAGTAAAAAACCCTTGAGGTTGCTGCATGTAAATCTCTTCAGTGAGATCTCCATTCAAGAAATCACACTTCACATCCATGTGATATACCTCCCACTACTTCGAAGCTGCAATGGCTAAGGCTAGCTTGATGGAGTCCATCTTTGCCACTGGTGCAAAGGTTTCATTGTAGTCAATACCATATACCTGTGAGTAGCCCTTGGCTACCAATATTGATTTATATTTCAAAGGTGAACCATCAGCAGCAAACTTAGTTTTGAAAACCCACTTACATTGAACTAGCTTCCTCCCTAGGGGAAGATCAACCAGTTCCCAAGTGTTGTTCTTCTGGAGTGAGCTGAATTATTATTTCATGGTTGTTTGCCATCTTGGATCATGTGCTACATATTCATATGTCGATGGGTATGATTCAACCATCATATAGAACTTCTCTGCAAACAAAGGCTCTTTCATACATAGGGCATTCTCAAACTGAGATCTAGTCCTCCCATGATCACTAGGATTTCTAGCTAGTTCCCCAGCTGCATGAATGGTCTTTGCTGCCCATTTTGGTCTTGTAGGAATGTCAGGATCTGCAATTAAATCATCATTATCAGACATATTAGAATCAGCAAACTCATTTGTCTCTTCACTTACAGTCAATGGTTCTGGTGGTGAAGAAGACTCTCCAACTTCAACTGTTGCTGAAGGCTCTTCTTGGAACTGAACAATCCTTTCAATGAAGGATTTGTTTGTGCTCAAATTGATCAGCTTGTACCCTTTTGAATCTTCAGATTATCCAACAAATAGACACTCTTGGCTTTGGGGCTGCAAGGCCTTTCTCTTTGCAGTTGGAATTCTAGCCCAAGCCTTTGAGCAAAAAATCCTGAAATGGGTCACATCTGGCTTGTGCCCACTCCAAGCTTCAAAAGGAGTCATACCATCAATATTTTTATGAGGCACCCTATTTTGGATATAGGATGCACAGTTTATAGCCTCGGCCCAAAACTTTGGTGGCAAAGTCTTAGCCTCCATAATACATGTTGCCATCTCCTTCAATGATCTGTTCTTTCTCTCAGCAACACCATTTTGCTATGGTGTGTAAGGGATTGAATGTTGCATCTGAATACCTGAATCTTCCCAATATTGAATGAAATTGAAATTGACATAATCACCACCATTGTCAGATCTGAGGATCTTGAGTCTCCTCCCAGACTGGTTTTCAACCAAATCCTTAAAGACTTTGAAGAGGCCAAAAAATTCAGACTTATGCTTCAGGAAGTAAACCCAACAATACCTGGAAAATTCATCTATGAAGGTCAATGCATATTTGGCTTGAATCATTGACATATGAGGAAATGGACCAGCAACATCACTGTGGATCAACTCAAGAGGTGCAGAGGTTCTCTCATGACTAGCTCTCTCAAATTTATGCTCTGGGTGTTTTCCTAGGATACAACCTTGACAGACTCCCTTGGAAAATTTAATCTTTGGTAACCCTATGACCATTTCTTTTTCACTTAGATCAGAAAGATAATTATAGTTAAGATGGCCAAATCTTTCATGCCAAAGCTTGCTTGCCTCATTAGCATGAATCAGAAGAGCAAAGGGGTTTGAGTAGGGCATAAAATGTGAAAACATGTATACCTTCAAAGTGTGATCTACAACTCCTTTTGCAATGACTTTACCATTCGAGATCTCTATGATCTCAACATCATCAGGGGAGAATATGACCTTCTTTGGAGACCCTGTGTGAGTCATTTGATACACTGACAAGAGGTTAGAGGCAAGACCTGGAACATACAATACATTACTAAACTTACCATGGTCAATATCAATCCTTCCTTTCCCCAAACTGTCAGTGAGAGAGTCATCTCCTAGCACTATTGGTGGACCTTTAGACATGTCAAGAGAGGAGAATGCCTCCTTGGTCGAAACCATATAAGCTCCAGAGTCTATGATGAAGCTAGGTGAGCTTGATGTGCTAGCAACCAAAGCATGTACTCTCTCTCTGTCCTCTGAATTTGATCCTCCTTCCCTCTCCTTTGAGCAATCAGGAAGGGAGATGTTATTCTTCTCCAAGAGTTGGGTCAACATGTCAATTTGATTCTTCATGTAGGAGCTTTAGGATGATATCCCTTACTGCAATATGTGCACTTGCTCATTTCTCCTTTGTTCTTCTTCTTCTAGAATTTCTTCTTGGAGCCTTGGGGATCCTCTTGAGACTTGTTCTTGTCTCTCTTTTGATCAGCTGGATTCTTAGCTTTATTCTTGCCTTTTGAATCCACCCTTGAATCTCCAGCAATGAAAGCTTGGTCTTTGGAAGGTTTGATGGTGCCCATCATCACTAGTTTATCTTGTTCTTGTGTGAGGGATTCCATGAACTCCGCAAGCTTAGGAATCTTCCAGGCTCAAGCTGTCAACTTGTTGGCATGGAAGTTCAAAACAAACACTAAATAGTCAGGTCCAAGCTTCGAGAGTATGGCCAAAACTAGTTTTTATTCCTTCTTTTCAATTCCACACTGTTTTAGCTGCAAAACAAGGGCTTTAAACTTGGAAAAGTAGAGTTGAAGGGATTCGAAATTGCTGGGACTCAGAGATCAATTCACTCTCGATTTGATGTCCTCTCATCTCATCTGTCTTACAAAAAAGCTCTACAAGCTTCTCCCACACTTCATTAGGTGATGTCAATCCATCAAGATGGAAGAGGAGGTCTCTGGATATGCTCAAACACATAAGGCCATAGGCCTCATCCCTCATGTTGTGCCATTTAATTTTCTCTGCAGTTGCATTAGGCTCTACCTCAGTTTCCATAGTCACCGTGTAGAGACCCTTCTCTCTCAAAAGTATCTCCATCTCTTCTTTCCATTCAAACAAATTAAATGGAGTCAAGATGATCTTCTGAGATTGATCCATAGCTCTGAACTGTGCCCTTCAACCAGCAGATTGTGCTCCCAATCAAGATGTCGAACCTGCAATAGCAATATGGAAGGAGATAAATCGATCTCCAAAGGCTATGATACCATGTGGAAATTGAACCCAAGTGATAGAACAATTGCACTCATAAAATTGCTAATCAAACATGCAAATTTACACACAAAGGAGACTGAAATTGGAGCATAACACTAATTTGTATTAAATAAGTGTACAATAGCCAAACTTATGAATTCATAGGCTGCTGAAATATATAATTACATGAGAGATTCAAATGCATAAGGATTCCATTCTAAATAGTCAAAAAGTAGGCTTACTAAATCTAGTCAAATCCCCCATAGGTGCATAAAGCAGTTTCCAAATCTACCTAGAGGCTCACAAATTGGAAAAGTCAAGTAGGCAAGCTAATAAGTGATGGAAAGACAACTCATACATGCTTTTATTAGGAGAAAAGAATGGAGGATGATGAGGGGAAAAAACAAGTCAACTACACCTAGTCTTACTTTCCCTTTTGCCGTAAATCTCAATAAAGGAGGCAACTTAGCAGAAAAAGAAAATATGCACTAGGGAGGATTTGGAATAAAGCAGATATGCTAAATATGGATTCCAGGAAGTTTCCCAAGCGCTCCATGACTCAGTTTTAGCAAGTTTGACTTCTAGGACATGTGGAAGACAACTTGCATAGAGTGGAATATTGGAAACTAGGCAAATAAGACAAAAATGGATTAATTAATGTCTAAGGTAGCTAACTATGGGTTGATTATTCTAAAAATATTGTCAAGGAATCATCTATGTTGTCAATATAGAAAGTCATTGTATATGTTTAATCACATATGCAACAATTCTTTAAAGCATGGCATAAAATCACTTTGTTGTCAACAACCTACCTCGGTTAGACTTAATCATAATTTCCTACCAACTACATTGCAATCCTCCATTCAATACTCAATATAAACACACATATAGTCTCTTTGTTATTGAAGGTCTATTTGGTTGAAATATTTAATGCATATTAGATCAATCCATTGATGTTCAAATTGTTGTTAGTCACATGAATAGATTTGGAAGAATATGATGCATATCAATGAAAAAAAAAATTGAAGCAGAGGAAAATGAGGAATAAGTATGTTTTATCAGCTAAAGGATGCCATGAAAGCAATATAAATCACCTCCAAATATGTATTATGAAGATCTTTGCATTTCAATTATTTAGGGGTTAGTCAAATGAATGAACCATTAATGACCCTCTCAAAACTTGGTATTCTCTAATTCCTCAATAATGATCAATGCAATTCATATCTCCACAACCATGAAATATCCAACTTCTTATAGGCAACAATATCATTCTTCCATTATCAACAAAAACAAGAACCACAACGTTCCAATCTGTAGTAGACTGAAGAGCTTAACAATGTTGTCCACAACAACATCAATAAGCATTGTTGTTCTCCCCTCAACAAAACAAAGACCAATAAGATCTCTTGCCAATTCCTTAGGACAAGAACTACCTACCAAGATTACACCAATTCCAATAACAAATGACATGGCAGCAATACATGAATTATGTAGATCGTGACAACTCTAGCTTCTTGCATAAATCATTAATGAGAAATATGAGGAAGAACAATTGCACAAATAACCTATTTTTCACTTAGACAAAAATGGATGATGTATCCTAAATTTAAATTTCCTGGGGGAGCTATCAAAACAAAGTGTTAAAATTATCTAAAAGAGAGGTGTTAACTTAGGTTGAAATAGATTGTTTACCTAGGGTTAGGAATTGCATTTCTCTTTATATAGATTTTTAACCTCGTTTTTGTTTCTATTCATAGAACAGTATTAGATAAAACCCAGTGTGGAAGGATTGAAGCCTTTATAGGTAATTGCCTAATTATCTTGACAGTTTGATAGCTTTTCTAGAAACTACAAAATATATATTTCATACAAGATTGAGCCCAACTCCTTCTGCATAATAGTTTTATTTTTGTGGGGATATAGTCCTTGAATTCTAATTTTATACCTAATTTGAATCACTTTATTTTGATATCATGCATAAACGTTATGCCCAATAATTCTAGAATAATTCTTAGCATATTTGCCTTGTCAATTCAAAGTACTTTAAAATTATGTTTCTATTGAAAATAGCTCTATAAATCTAGTTGTGTATCCGTTAAAAGAATGTCTTTCTAACATTTGACGAAAGAGTTATGCCAAAAACAGTCACCATTGATGAAAGAGTTGTGCAAAAAATAGTCACCATTGATGAAAGAATGAAACTGTAAAGATCTTGTAATGTGGACTATATCCTAGAATAATGTATTTCTTTTGAGGAGGAAATGGAGAAATTTCAAAAACTATTTTGAAGGCATATATTGGTCCTCAAATTCTAGTTCTCTACTTAATCATTTTGATGGCATACCGAAAACTTATGCCCAAAATAATGACTACTTGTGACAAAATCGCCATTATTAAAAATCAGCATTCTAGACTATTTCTTAGCAAATTTGACAAATAAATTCAAAGTACTTTAAAAATACGTTTATATTGAAGATAAATCTATGAATCTAATTTCATATCCCACTGTAAGTATGTCATTCTGACCTTTGATGAAAGGGTTGTGCCAAAAATAGTCAACATTGATCAAAGCATGAAATTGTAAAGAGCTTTTCAATGTAGACCATATCCTAGCATCTAACATAGAAATTAAATACACTTTCAAAACCTATTTCTAATGGACATATCCCTAGGAATCTACTTCATTATTCCTTTTAGATCACTTCAGTCCGATATCTTACTAAAAGGTTATGATCAAAACACTTTTTGGTATCCTAGGTTGGTTACCACTCCAACACGTTTGAAAGAAGCCACTTAATGAATTCCTTTTAGATATGTTTTATAAGCATTATTTACAATCACTCTTAGAATGGAAGAAGAAATTCCTCACATATTTTTTGATCCATAATCTCACCTTATATTGTGGGACAAGTAGTAGTGTTTTTTGTAGTTCACTAAAGATCAACAAGATTATTGGAGTTCCATTAGAGGAAATTTCCACTCAAAATAGGCCTCCTAAAAATATTAATAAAATAATAGTTAAAATAATAAAATCATATTTATTAATTTTGGCGGAAGAAAAGAAAAAAACTACTTTTTTGTTTGTATTTTCGACATATATCCCCGTGTTTTTACTCAAATTTTAATCGGGAGAGCTCGTTGGATGAAAAATTAAATTATGCATCCAATGAGTACCCACACGACATACTTTTGACGGACCCCGCTACCCCAAAAACAAGAAATACCTGAAAAACGTGATGATGACATCATCATCACGTTTTTTCAGGTATTTCTTGTTTTTGGGGTCACGAGGTCCGTAAAAAGTATGTCGAGCGGGTACTCGTTGGATGCATAATTTAATTTTGCATCCAACGAGCTCTCCCGATCAAAATTTGAGTAAAAACACGGGGATATATGTCGAAAATACAAACAAAAAAATAGTTTTTTTTATGATACCTATCCCCAAATTTATATTAAAAAAATGTTTAAGAGCTACATGGTATTTCAAATTTAAAGCATTTCATTGGCTAACACATGATGACATGGAATTTGAATTAGAGCTAAAAGGCCCGTTTTGCGTTGAAATTTCCTCTAATGTATGGCTTTCTACAGAAAGGGAATATTCACCAATGAATTTAATAAGTGAAAGATAATAAAATGTAGAATCATTAACAAGAGAAATTATTGATTTTGTAGTAGTGGATCATGGGAACTTGTTATAGAATTGAAGAATATACATATCGAGGACTTAAGACCAAGGGGATTGTTTATGGGATCAATGGATGAGGAAATTGATTTAAAAACATTTTTGGTTATCATTGAATGGTTTGAACATTTTCAAGTCAAACATAGGGGTATTTTCTTTTAGCTCAAGCCAAAGAGAGGAAGGAGAGTTTGAGCAATCTCCAATGAAGACGAACTTTATAATTGTTGGCGGGGAATTCTATTAGTAATGGATATTTTATGAACATCATTATGACAACATTGGAAGAGTCTTTAAGCATGAGTTTGGATCAATAGAATTTATGAGCATCATGTTTCCCAATACTTTGACAAAAAAATAAGATGATAAAACATGGCATTGGGTAGTTGTTGGAAAAGTGTGAAACATGATGCATTAGTAGAAATTTCCCCTAAAGTTTCACCACCTATACAACTCAAGAAAGGCGATATGTTATAAAATCCTAGTTGTTTCATGATATGATATTTCCATATTCATTATACTAGCTATTCCTTCTCTTGAATGATAACATTTTTATAGATAGTTGAAAAAAGTGCTCAGTGTTTATTTATAACCAAAGATTAACCATTCCTTCAACAATGTTTATGCTTCTTTATCCAGAGGTCTTGTGGAGCAACGTGATTTGGATCAATGAAATCAATGATAATACCAGGTTTTTTATAAGTACACCAACCACCGCCAGAGAAAAAATATTATATGGGATATTCAAACACAAGACGGCTTGTCAACCAAGGAAATAACGTTTGCAAGAACTATATATAAGTCTTTTTATTTGAGCATCCTAGGATCAAACGCAAGACTTTGAATTCTCCTCTTCACTAATACCCATTTCAAAATCTAATATTTGCTCTTATCTTCTTTCGGGGAAATACCCTTTTGGAAAACAAGTCTTCAACTACTGTATTTGTAGTAAGTGGTGCATACCCACCTGCTGAACAACACTAATTGAGTTTGCAAACAAGGCCAAACCGCCCCATTGTCTTATAGTCATGGTGATATTTATTGAGTAAGAAAAATCAAGATGTGTCTGGAACCAGATTCCACTCCCAGCAGGGTCCCTCCCCCATGTGTTTTCACCACTCCTACAAACAAGATGTTCACATAATCATAGGTTTCTAAAGTAGAAGAAGATAATGAATCGAATTCTAAAAGCCTCTTTGATGGCCTATAAGCTTCACTGAAAGAAAAGGAAGAAGTGAATAGAAGCTTTGAAGCTGCAACATGGGTAAAGAGCATGATTGGACCTTTGGATATGCTGTGTGAGCATCCCAAGGAGGAGTTTTGTCTTTTCTTGAGAAATCATGTCTAGAATGCACTTAATCATACAATTTATGCATCCTTCAAGTCAAATAAAGGAGTCAAAATAAACAAATAAAAGTACAACATTCATGAATCTCCCTCCTTCCTTACTCACCCTCTCCTTGAGAATCATACCATGCACCACCTCCATAATGCTCCTTTCCAATATCAGGATGATCCCGCTCATCATAACGCAAGCCGTCTACTATAAATTACTCGTGGATCATATAGTAGGCATCAATTTTTCCCTAGGAATTTTTTGTGGCTTAGCCATCCTTCCAACTACTGGTAAATGTGTAGCCTCATTAGAATTAACTGGAATCTGGGCCTCATCATAATTAACTGGAATATGGTTACTGGTACATTGATATCATTATGCCCCAGACACATCAAAAGGTTGATATATCCTCCATCAGTATGCACCGTTAAGGAACCAACCCTAGGCATCGAAATTCCTTCTCCATGTGCCTAAAACCCAGCTAGAGTACCTCAAGCCATGAAATTCTAGTAGTAGAGTTAAGATCAATTGGCATAGATCTAATTGCTGATTTTTTCCATGAACCCATAAGGTGTTTGTTGTAGCCACTCTCATTCTTGGTTTTGAACCCCCACAAAATCTTAGAATGATTAGCCTCTTTAGGGTCTTTAAGTGGATCACCTAAAAGAATATTCCACTCTCCACAAATTAACAATGATTAGTACTCATTCTTAGATAATCAGATGACATGAAATCCATTGTGAATAATAATGCAATGATAATTGTCCATCATATGTGATCACAGAGAATGCCTCATCAAGGGTTAACATTTTTCAATCGAATGTATCATAAGAAATCATCATGGAATAATATGCCTCATAAACCAAGTTTTACTTATCATGAAATACCAACATGAACTAATTAATCATTCTACTCAATACCAAATAACATGAATCAACCAACCCATGATATCCTCATAAAATAATCAAGTATCTAGTTTTTACCAAAGGTGATCACTTGTATCTACTATAAAATTTTAGTTATTTCATGATATTCTCATATTAATTATACTAATTATTCATTGTCTTAAATGTTGACATTTTTATAGATTGTTGAAAAATGTTCAAAATTTATGATAAAAATTTAAAAATGCCTTCAATCTATACTTCTTTTACGATCAAAGATTAACAACACTTTCAACATTGTCTACACTTCTTATAAATTTTCTACTGAAAAAAGATTCAAGTCTAGTCAAGCAAAGCTATATTGATCAATGAAAGCGATGTTATCAACAGGTTTTTTTATAATTACGCCAACCACTACAAAAGAATCTGAATCAATAAACACTATATGGGATATTCAAACACAAGACTGCATGTCGGCTAAGGAAATAGCGTTGGTTGGGAAAGTTTATATATAAGTATTCCTATTTGAGCATCCTAAGCTCAAACACAATACCTCGAATTCTTTTCTTGGTGATTGACCATTTCGAAATATGATCTCTGCCCCATTTTCTCTTGGCGAATACCCATTTCGAAAAGAAGTCTTTTGTTGAGTGCTTCTGATTCATAACGTGTTGTATTTGTAGGAAAGGAAATGGTGCATACCCAACTACTGAACAGCACTGACTGAGTTTGCAAATAAGGCCTCAACAACCTACTGACAACACCGACTGAGTTTGCAAAGAAGGCCAAACCGACCCCATTGTCTTACATTCATGGTTTTTTAGTTTTCTGGTGATATTTTTTTAGCAAGAAAAAAAAAGATGTCTCCGGAACTAGATTCCACTCCCACCAGGGCCCCTTCCCCATTGGTCTCTCGAAACAATATGTTCACGAGTGCCACAGAATCACAGTTTTCTACTGTAGAACAAGGAAACATATCGAATTCTAAGAGCTTCTCTAATGATCTTGAGCATGCATACTCCAACTTTTGGTTTAAGGGTAGTTTTTCACCCTAGCTCACTCCATTTATCCTTTTGTTACTTGTTGGAAACTGTTACGTTATTTTGTTTTATAGAGTTAATGATAACATTAAAAAAAGGGTTAAATGGTTTTGCATGCATTTCATTTTCCCAGTTATGAATCAACTCTTTACCTCCTAATTTAAATATGATGGTTCACTTATTGCACATATATGTAAGAAGAACATGGGTACATGTTGTTGGATAATGATATATGTTCTTACCTTATGCTGCTAAAGTTTAGGTTGTCAAAGAGCCGTTTATTACTTCCATTTGATTCATGATTTACGAATTTTAGATTGTCAAGGAATCATCTAGGTTGTCAATATAGAAAGTCATTGTATATGTGTAATCACATATGCAACAATTCTTTAAAGCATGGCATAAAATCACTTTGTTGTCAACAAACTACCTCGGTTAGACTTAATCATAATTCCCTACCAGCTACATTGCAAGCCTCCATTCAATAGTCAATACAACAACACACGTAGCCTGTTTGATTGAAGGTCTAGTTGATTGAAATATTTAATGCATACTAGATCAATCCATTGATGTTCAAATTGTTGTTAGTCACATGAATAGATTTGGAAGAAAATGACGCAAATCAATGACCAATTTTTTTGAAGCAGAGGAAAATGAGGAATAAGTATGTTTTTTCAGCTAAAGGATGCCATGACAACCACATAAATCACCTCCAAATACGTATTACGAACATCTTTGCATTTCAATTATTTAGAGGTTAGTCAAATGAATGAACCATTAATGACCCTCTCAAAACTTGGTATCCTCTAATTCCTCAATAACGATCAATGCAAGTCATATCTCCACAACCATGAAATATCCAACTTCTTATAGGCAACAATATCATTCTTCCATTATCAACAAAAACAAGAACCACAACGTTCCAATCCGTAGTAGACTTGAAGAGATTAACAATGTTATCCACAACAACATCAACAAGCATTGTTGTTCTCTCCTCAAAAAAACAAAGACCAATAAGTTCCCTTGCCAATTCCTTAGGACAAGAACTACCTACCAAGATTACACCAATTCCAATAACCAATGGCATGGTAGCAATCCATGAATTATGTAGATCGTGACAACTCTAGCTTCTTGCATAAATAATTAATGAGAAATATGAGTAAGAAAAATTGCACAAATCACCTATTTTTCACTTAGACAATAATGGATGACCTAGCCTAAACTTAAAATTTCTAGGGGAGCTATCAAAACAATGTGTTAAAATTATTTGAAAGAGAGGTGTTAACTTAGGTTGAAATAGATTGTTTACCTAGGGTTAGGAATTGCATTTCTCTTTATGTATATTTTTAACCTCGTATTAGTTTGTATTCATAGAACAATATTAGATAAATTTCAGTGTGGAAGGATTGAAGCCTTTATAGATAACTCCCTAATCATCTTGACACTTTGATAGCTTTTCTAGAAACTACAAAATCTATATTTCATACAAGATTGAGCCCAACTCCTTCTGCATAATAGTTTTATTTTTGAGGGGATATAGTCCTCTAATTCTAATTTTATACCTAATTTGAATCACTTCATTTTGATATTATGCATAAAATTTATGCCCAAAATAATGAGTGCTTGTTCCAAAATCTCAACTATTAAAAATCAGCATTCTAGAATAATTCTTAGCATAGTTGACTTGTCAATTCAAAGTACTTTAAAATTATGTTTCTATTCAACATAGGTCTATAAATCTAGTTTCGTATCCTTCTAAAAGAATGTCGTTCTGACATTTGACGAAAGAGTTGTGCCAAAAATAGTCACCATTGATGAAAGAGTTGTGCCAAAAAAGTCACCATTGATGAAAGAATGAAACTGTAAAGATCTTGTAATGTGGACTGTATCCTAGAAAAATATATTTATTTTGAGGGGGGAATGGAGAAATTTGAAAAACTATTTTGAGGGCATATATTGGTCCTCAAATTCTAACTATCTACCTAATCATTTTGATGCCATACCGAAAACTTATGCCCAAAATAATGATTACTTGTGACAAAATCTCCATTGTTAAAAATCCGCATCTAGACTATTTCTTAGCAAATTTAACAAATAAATTCATAGTACTTTAAAAATATGTTTATATTGAAGACAAATCTATGAATCTAATTTCATATCCCACTATAAGCATGTCATTCCGACCTTTGATGAAAGGGTTGTGCCAAAAATAGTCAACATTGATCAAAGCATGAAATTGTAAAGAGATTTTCAATGTAGACCATATCCTAGCATCTAACATAGAAATTAAATACACTTTCAAAACCAATTTCTAATGGACATATCCTTAGGAATCTACTTCATTCTTCCTTTTAGATAACTTTAGTCCGATATCTTACTAAAATGTTACGATCAAAAAACGTTTTGGTATCCTAGGTTGGTTAACACTCCAACATGTTTGAAAGAAGCCACTTAATGAATTTCTTTTAGATATGTTTTATAAGCATCATTTATAATCATTCTTAGAATGGAAGAAGAAATTCCTCACACATTTTTTGATCCATAATCTCACCTTATATTGTGGAACAAGTAGTAGTGTTTTTTGTAGTTCGCTAAAGATCAACAAGATTATTGGAGTTCTATGGCTTTCTACAGAAAGGGAAAATCCACCAATGAATTTAATAAGTGCAAGATAATAAAATGTAGAATCGTTAACAACAGAAATTATTGATTTTGTAGTAGAGGATCATGGGAACTTGTTATAGAATTGAAGAATATACATATGGAGGACTTAAGACCAAGGGGATTGTTTATGGGATCAATGGACGAGGAAATTGATTTAAAAACATTTGTGGTTATCATTGAATGGTTTGAACATTTTGAAGTCAAATATTGGGGTAATTTATTTTAGCTCAAGCCAAAGAGAGGAAGGAGAGTCTGAGCAATCTCCAATGAAGACGAAGTTTATAATTGTCGGTGGGGAATTCTATTAGTAATGGAAATTTTATGAACACCATTATGACAACACTGCAAGAGTCTTTAAGCATGAGTTCATATCAATAGAGTTTATGAGCATCATGTTTCCCAATACTTTGACAAAAAAAGATGATAAAACATGGCATTGCGTAGTTGTTGGAAAAATGTGAAACATGATGCATTACTAGAAAATTCCCCTAAAGTTTCACCACATATACAACTCGAGAAAGGAGATATGTTATAAAAACCTAGTTGTTTCATGATATGATATTTCCATATTCATTATACTAGTTATTCCTTCTCTTAAATGATAACATTTTTATAGATAGTTGAAAAAAGTGTTGTAGTATTTATTTATAATCAAAGATTAACCATGCCTTCAACATTGTTTACGCTTCTTTGTCTAGAGGTCTTGTGGAGGAAAGTGATTTGGATCAATGAAAGCAATGATAATACTAGTTTTTTCTTTATAAGTACACCAGCCACCGCAAGAGAACCAATATTATATGGGATATTCAAACACAAGACGGCTTGTCGACCAAGGAAATAGCGTTTGCAAGAACTATATATAAGTCTTGCTATTTGAGCATCCTAGGATCAAACGCAAGACTTTGAATTCTCCTCTTGGCGAATACCCATTTCGAAATCTAATCTTCGCTCCTATCTTCTTTTGGGGAAATACCCATATGGAAAACAAGTTTTCAACTACTATATTTGTAGTAAGTGGTGCATACCCACCTGTTGAACAACATTGACTGAGTTTGCAAACAAGGCCAAACCACCCCATTGTCTTACAGTCATGGTGATATTTATTGAGTAAGAAAAAACAAGATGTGTCTGGAACCAGATTCCACTCCCAGCAAGTTCCCTCCCCCATGTGTTTCCACCACTTCTCCAAACAATATGTTCACATAATCACAGGTTTCTAATGTAGAAGAAGGCAATGAATCAAATTCTTAAATCCTCTTTGATGGTCTATTGGCTTCACTGAAAGTAAAAGAAGCAGCAAATAGAAGGTTTGAAGCTGCAACATGGGTACAGAGCATGGTTGGGTCTTTGGATATGCCGTGTGAGCATCCCAAGGAGAATTTTTGTCTTTGCTTGAGAAATGGTGTCTAGAATGCACTTAATCATACAATTTATGCATCATTCAAGTCAAATAAAGGAGTCAAAATAAACAAATAAAAGTACAACACTCAGGAATCTCCCTCCTTCCTTGCTCACCCTCTCCTTGAGAATCATAGCACGCACCACCTCCATAATCCTCCTTGCCAATATCCGAATAATATGCCTCATAAACCAAGTTTTACTTATCATGAAATACCATCCTAGTTATTTCATGATATTCTCATATTCATTATACTAATTATTCATTGTCTTAAATGTTGACTTTTTTATAGATTGTTGAAAAATGTTTAAAATTTATGATAAAAATTTTAAAATGCCTTCAACAATTTCTACACTTCTTTCACGATCAAAGATTAACAATGCCTTCAACATTGTCTACACTTCTTTTAAATTTTATACTAAAAAAGATTCTAGTCTAGTCAAGCAAAGCTATCTTGATCAATGAAAGCGATGATAATGCCAAGTTTTTTTATAACTACCATATGGGATATTCAAACACAAGACTGCACGTCAGGTAAGGAAATAGCATTGGAGGAAAAGTTTATATATAAGTATTCCTTATTTGAGCATCCTAAGCTCAAACCCAAGACTTCGAATTCTTTTCTTAGGAATTAACCATTTCGAAGTCTGATGGCTGCCCCGCCCCATCTTCTTTTGGCGAATACCCATTTCGAAAAGAAGTCTTTTTGTTGAGTGCTTCTGATTGATAAGCTGTTGTATTTGCAAGAAAGGAAATGGTGCATACCCACCAACTGAACAGCACCGACTGAGTTTGCAAAGAAGGCCAAACCACCTCCATTTTCTTACATTCGTGGTTTTTTAGTTTTCTGGTGATGTTTTTAAGCAAGAAAAAAAAATGTCTCTGGAACCAGATTCCACTCCCAGCAGGGTCCCTTCTCCATTGGTCTCTGGAAACAATATGTTCATGAGTGCCACGGAATCACGGGTTTCTAATGTAGAACAAGGCAGTGGATCGAATTCTAAGAGCTTCTCTGATGGTCTATTGGCTTCTCTAATTGGTCTATTGGCTTCTCTGAATTTTTGTCTTTGCTTGAGAAATGGTGTCTAGAATGCACTTAATCATACAATTTATGCATCATTCAAGTCAAATAAAGGAGTCAAAATAAACAAATAGAAGTACAACACTCAGGAATCTCCCTCCTTCCTTGCTCACCCTCTCCTTGAGAATCATAGCACACACCACCTCCATAATCCTCCTTGCCAATATCGGAATAATATGCCTCATAAACCAAGTTTTACTTATCATGAAATACCATCCTAGTTATTTCATGATATTCTCATATTCATTATACTAATTATTCATTGTCTTAAATGTTGACATTTTTATAGATTGTTGAAAAATGTTTAAAATTTATGATAAAAATTTAAAAATGCCTTCAACATTGTCTACACTTATTTTACGATCAAAGATTAACAACGCCTTCAACATTGTCTACACTTCTTTTAAATTTTCTACTAAAAAAGATTCTAGTCTAGTCAAGCAAAGCTATCTTGATCAATGAAAGCGATGATAATGCTAGGTTTTTTTATAACTAAACCAACCATTAAATTTTCTACTAAAAAAGATTCTAGTAGTCTATTCAAGCAAAGCGATCTTGGTCAATGAAAGCTATGATAATACCAGATTTTTTTATAACCACACCAACCACTGCAAAAGAATCAGAATCAATCAACACTATATGGGATATTCAAACACAAGACTGCACATCGGCTAAGGAAATAGCATTGGAGGAAAAGTTTATATATAAGTATTCCTTATTTGAGCATCCTAGTCTCAAACACAAGACTTCGAATTCTTTTCTTGGCAATTAACCATTTCGAAATCTAATGTCTGGCCCTCCCCATCGTCTTTTGGCGAATACCCATTTCGAAAAGAAGTCTTTTTGTTGAGTGCTTCTAATTGAGAAACTGTTGTCTTTGCAAGAAAGGAAATGGTGCATACCCACCTACTGAACAGCACCAACTGAGATTGCAAAGAAGGCCAAACCACCCCCATTTTCTTACATTCGTGGTTTTTCAGTTTTTTGGTGATTTTTTTTAGCAAGAGAAAAAACAAATGTCTCTTGAACCAGATTCCACTCCCAGCAGGGTCCCTTCTCCATTGGTCTTTGGAAACAATATGTTGTTGGAATAGATAATTCCTACTTATCTATTATGAAATAGAATCAATCTACGTGAGTTGTGTGATCCTAGATTGGTGTGTGTGGTTGAGACATTTGCTCAACCTACTTTCCTATCATTGGAATAAGTTAGATCTTATAACAACCAGTGAGCTCTATATAATGAGCCACACATGTATTGTAATCAAGTATTCATTTTTCATTAATTCAATTGATAGTGTTTGTTAATTCAATTGATAGTGTTTGTTTGTTAATTGATAGTGTTTGTTAATTGATACTTGATTAATTCCTGTAGATGGATTGTGTTTCATATGGACATCAATAATCATATGCAGGTACAAGGTGCAAGATGAAGCCCGTACTAAAGCAAGCTCAAGAAGGATTGAAGCCATGACAGAGATGAAGATATGACCATATAAATATTTAGATAAGTAGTCATTAAGGGAGAGTGTTGGAATAGATAATTCCTACTTATCTATTATGAAATAGAATCAATCTACGTGAGTTGTGTGATCCTAGATTGGTGTGTGTGGTTGAGACATTTGCTCAACCTACTTTCCTATCATTGGAATAAGTTAGATCTTATAACAACCAGTGAGCTCTATATAATGAGCCACACATGTATTGTAATCAAGTATTCATTTTTCATTAATTCAATTGATAGTGTTTGTTAATTTATGTTCACGAGTGCCACAGAATCACAGGTTTCTAATGTAGAACAAGGCAGCGGATCGAATTCTAAGAGCTTCTCTGATGGTCTATTGGCTTCACTGAAAGCAAAGGAAGCAGCGAATAGAAGGTTTGAAACTGTAGCATGGGTAAAGAGCATGGTTGGGTTTTTGGATATACCGTGTGAGCCATCCGAGGAGGAGTTTTGTCTTTGCTTGAGAAATGGGATCATTTTATGTAACCTTCTCAACAAGTTTCAACCGGGAGCAGTGTCCAAGGTCGTTGCAAATCATGTGGAGGAAGGACTGTCTTTATCTGCCTATCAATATTTTGAGAATGTCCAGAATTTTCTTGTAGCTGTTGAAGAGATGAAGTTGCCCACTTTTGAGCAGGAGAGCTTGCAGCCTGGTTCTACTGCAAAGATTGTTGACTGTATATTGGCGCTGAAGGCTTATCATGAATGGAAACAGTGTGGAGGAAATGGCCCTTTGAGGACCCGTGTGGTTCCAAGAAAGACACAAAATTTTCTTCAACAGTGTGGGCCTGTGCCTGTAAAAGCACCCGAAACTTTGCCAAACCCATCAGTTGGAAACATTGACGAAGGAGAGAAAAGACTTGATGACATCTTTCAATCTAATGACTTTATAGGAGCTTGGTTAAAGCGAGTTGCTGTAGAAATAACAAGTGACAAGTAAAATGTTGACCAGAACCTTGTCGAAGCCATACAAGCTGCTTCACAGCATGGCTCGACGCAAACACTCATGGATCTTATCATTGCTATTATTGCAGAGAATAAACAGATCAGAGAAATGTGCAGTGTTAATTCCAGTGGATATCACAGAGTTCTGGAAGAAAACAAGATCCTTTACAATAATCTTCAAGACCTCAAAGGAAGAATAAGGGTATTCTGCAGAATCAGACCACATTTTGGAGGCCAATCTGACGCTGACGCTCAAAGTGCAGTGGAATTTATTGGGGAAGATGGATCCCTCGTTGTCAATGTATTGAAAATG
>LPNX010511862.1:22473-66225 GCA_001517045.1 Pseudotsuga menziesii | reverse complement strand
CAAGTCCCTTTCATCTCTAGGAGATGTTCTTGCAGCATTGGCACAAAAGAGTCCCCATGTGCCATATCGAAATAGCAAATTGACTCAATTGCTTCAAGAATCGTTAGGGGGTAAGGCAAAGACCCTGATGTTTGTGCACATAAGTCCTGAACCGTATTCATATGCAGAGACTATAAGCACCCTTAAGTTTGCTGAAAGAGTGGCCTCTGTTGAACTGGGCGCTGCTCGTTTGAATAAAGAAAGTGGAGAAATTCGTGAGGCTGAAGAACAGGTAGACAGTTTGAAGAAGGCGTTGGCCAGGAAAGAAGCAGAAGTAGCGCAGGTAGACAGTTTGAAGAAGGCGTTGGCAAAGAAAGAAGCAGAAGGAGAAAGTTTGAAGAAGGCGTTGGCAAGGAAAGAAGAAGAAGTAGTGCAGTTACAGTCTCAATACAAACTCCATACACCTCGTAGATTGAACCTCGAAGGCACTGTAATAAGCAAAGTTGAGGTACAAAATGGGAATTGTAATCGTGGGATGGTTTCTCAAGATTATGGGGAGATATCTAAGCTTAATAACGAGGAGATGCCGGTAGGCAAACCAAATGGCAACCCTCGCAGTAGTCTCGGAAATGAGCGTAGAAATTTATCAGTTGTAAAAATTGGGACAAAGGGTGAAACAAATACGGGAACTGCGACATCATCTGCCTCTAAAAGGACCTCTCAAATTAAAAAGTCATTACAGTCTTTCCGAAAGCTAATCAATGGCGGGGTAAAGAAAATTATAAGTGAAGTGGAAGTGGAATCCTCACCACCTGTAGAATTGAGCGCAGATTATCTAGTGGTGGACAGAGCCAACCCTTATCTAGTGGTGGAAAGAAAACTTACAGCAGTCAATGCTTCCGGAAATGGGCTTCTTAAGCGAGATTCAATTGAAAGAAAAGAAAAGTCTGTAGAAGCTCGGCCATACTAGAGGAACAGCTGGCTTTTAAATTGTTACTAAATAAAGTTACCTTAAACAATGAAGTCATAGGAGGCCATAATTTTTAGATTTTGTGAAATAGCATTTTAGGAGCCCAGCTATCGAGGAGCAGTTGGTGTTTAAAGTTAGCTTAAACAATGAAGCTATAAGAGGCCATAATTTTTAGATTGTGCAGTAGCATTTTAACATTTTGTTTATTTTATTGTAATTTTTATTCAGTTGAACTTTTTATTTCTCTATAAATAAAATGTAATTTTTATTGTTATTGTTATTTTAAATTAATTAGCCCTTCACATTGTCAATTTCATCCTTGATGTTGACATCAACTTCTATAACTATATACCAAAAGTTATTTTTTCCCAGTGCATTGCACCTATTGGAACAATCAAATATTTAAATTTATGTAAATATCTTTCAAATCAATAACAAAAAACATTTAAATTTTATATAATAATAAGGAAAACATTAACCTTTATAAAAAAATGGTATTATCAAAAGCTTCCTATTTTTTTTAATAATTAAAAAAACATCTATTTTTTTTTATAAATTAAAAATTTGTATTATCAAATGCTTACTATTTATAGATAATCTATTGGTGGACGGAGCCAACCCTTCGTTATCAATCAGGCAACCTCTTACCTCTTACAGCTTTAGGAAATGGGTTTTCTAGGCTAAACTCAATTGAAAGAAATACGCTTCCCAGGCTAAATTCATCTGATGGAAACGAAAAGTCCTCGCTGTGGAATCGAGGCCAACAGCTTCTCCACATAGACATGCTGAAAAAACTTGCAAGACACCAAGTGACCATCAGTCTCTTTGAAGGTGGAAAAACGACAGTTGTGATCAATCATGAGTCTTTGAAAGTGGGAAAACCAAAGTTGTGATAACCCGGATTCGCTTAAATCTTCCTGTAAATAAATTTTCATCTCAGAAATATGCCAGGATTGGGTGGGAGTGAGGAACTCAATTATTTCGGACTTGCTCTGCAAATCCGGTTAGGACTTGCCGTGCGAATCCGGCTATCTCAGAGCAGTTAGTTTGTAGAAGCCTTGCCATATTAGAGGAGCAATTGGCGTTTAAATGGTCACGAATTAAAGTTAGCATTATGTTTCTTGTAATTTTTATTCAGTTTGTAGACTAACAGTTGGTGTATAAATCATCATGAATTAAAGTGAGCATTCTATTTCTTGTAATTTTTATTGAGCTGAATTTAGATTTCCAGAACAATGCCATATTATGTACACTTACTAAATATTTTTCAAAACATGAAGAATGATAATGACATTTTGCTTCAACAATTAGATGATAAGGATAAGTTCATCTAAACTTTGTGCGACCTTAATCAAAGCCTTATAAACAAACTATAAGTGAAAGCATAAATATTAAAGGGAAGAAGGAAGCAATTGTTTTAGAGGAGCCTTTTAGCTTTTAAATGTGTTTAAATTGTCATGAACTAAAACTCAAACAGTGAAATATAAGATTTTTGGATTTTTGAAGCATTCTCTTGACTGTAATTGTATATGCCTTAAATGAGAATTAAGGTTTTTTTTTTCAAAATAAATGTAAATTTTATTTTTATTTTTATTGAAATTATTTTATATTTTGATTATAAAGTAATGATAATTATTTTTCTTTTTAATATATGTAGATATTTTTTTTATTGCTATACTTTTGTAAATACATGTACAACACTTATAATGATATTGCCATATTATATTAATTGCTAATGAGAATTACATGGATGCCCTTAACATTGTCATCTTCATCTTCCTATCTTGACATCAAGTTCTTATGCCCTTCACATTGTCAACTTCATCTTCCTACCTTGATATCAACTTCTATAATGGGGAGCTTCACTTATATAGCCATTTTTCCAAGTGCTTTACATGGATTTGAGTTATCAACCATTTGATCTCTTGATGTAAATCCCTTTCAGATCAAGAAAGGAAAACAGGAAAACAACATTACATGAAAAGAGCTTTTTTTTATTTGTATAAATAACATAAAATCAAGAAAAACATTAACATTTATATTCAACAAAATGGTGTGAACAAATGATTTGCAATTGATCAATATATAATTTTTGCCCCAAAATTAGACAGTGCCCAAATGGATATCAACAATGCACTTTTTGAAGTTGAAAAAACTTACTATCAACATGGAAAATAGAATATTTTTTATTTTATTCTTAACATCAAATATTTAATATTTATCTAAAAGTTTAATGATAAAACATGTAACTTCGTTGTAATCTAACTTCCCAATTTAAAAATATATCCATATAAAAAATTATTATATACACTCATAAGAAAAGTGAAGGCACAACTCATAAGAAAAAGTGAGAAATGGATTAAACTACTTTTTATTTTTTGTAGTCTTACGTGACAACATCTCTCCCATACTCGGTTGTATAGCACCTCACTACTCTCGGTACAATAACATAGAATCAACAAGGTAGTGCTAGTCATCATAGACATGTGATGCCTATGATGCATAGGAAAGAGGTGCCATATATTGTTGAGACATTGTTTGATATTGAGGATATATATATATAAAAGTGAAAGACATCTTTGAATATATAAATTAATATATATATATGGACAAAGTGAAAGACATCTTTGAATATATATATATTAATATTATTATTCAAGTCTAATTTATAATGATGGTAGGACCACATAATAGTGCATTCAAGAAACATGACCACTACAAAGAAAAACACTTATAAATTCTAATTCCTTCTCCCCTTCAATTTGGAAAACCTTAATCTAAACCAAAGAGAGACAATGCAAAAAGAAATACTCAAGAAGTTTGGTTCCTTCACTTCTTCATAATGAAACCCAAATATCACAAACATTTTTTCCCTTGGCGATTTTAGAACCTCCTCAACAATGGTGCCAAAAAGTAGTGAGATCGATGCCCATAACACACAGTGGGCTATTTTTCCATGTTTTTCTCCAAAAAAGATTCACCATTTTGCATTTTTTGAAGCCCTGTTTCGCCAAATTTTGATGGGGTAAAATTTTTTCACCCTAAAAATTGCCAAATTATTATATAAACGATATAAAATCCTTGGAAATTAAATTATTTTTTGAAAAATATCGCCAATCATTTTATACTTGGCGTTTTAAGAATTGGTAATATTCGCCAACATTTATACACTTTTAAATAAGTATGGTTCCTTAAAATCATCCCTGCATGGAGCACTCCCAAGATGAAACATGCATTGGTAATTAAAGTGAGACAAGCCATGCATGTAAAACTTATTAGTAATTCTAGTTCCAAAAATAATATTTTCTAGCATGTAAATACAAGAGTAAGATATGTTTCCCTCAATTAATCACAAATTTCCTTATCTTTTTTAGTAGATTTATTGACTCAGACATGACATACTCCATTTAAACCTTATTATTTCATGTTGATAATCAATATGGTACTTCGTTACTTCATCATGGTATTTGGTGACAAATGACACATAATTTATGATATGTTGTCATTTCATGTTGATGTTTAGTAGGGTGCTTTACTTTATAATATGTTGTTAATTCATTGATATGCTCTTTCATGAAATATCAATTCAATAGGACGCTTGATTATTTTATGAGGATATCATGGGTTATTAATTCATGTGATTTGGTATTCAATAGAATGCTTAATTAATTAATGTTGGTATTTGATGAAAGTAAAATTTTGGTTTATGAGGCATATCATTCCATGATGATTGCTTATGATACATTCGATTGAAAAATGTTAACTCATGATGGGGCATTCTCCATGATCGCATATGATTCAATTATTGTGCTTTATTATTCCTTATGGATTCTATGCTATCTTTTTATCTGAGAATAAGTACTAATCATTGTTAATTTGTGGTGAGTGGAAGTTTCTTTTAGGCGATACACTTAAAGACCCTAAAGAGGCTAATCATTCTAAGATTTTGTGGGGGGGGGGACCACAAATGAGAGTGTCTACAACAAACACCTTATGGGTTCAGGGGAAAACTCAACAATTATCTCTATGCCAATTGTTCTTAACTCTACTATTGGAATTCCACGGCTTGAGGTATTATCGTTGGGGTTGAGGCATACGGAGAAGGACTTTTGATGCCTAGGGTTGGTACCTTAAGGGTGCATAAGGAGGGAGGATAGCTCATCCTTTTGATGTTCCTTGGGTATAATGATATCAATGTATCAATAACCAGATTCCAATTAATTTTGATGAGGCCCAGATTCCGATTAAGTCTGATGAGGTTGCACATTTGCCGAAAGTTGGGAGGATGGCTAGGCCACGAAAACTTCCTAGGGAAAATATGATGCCTACTGTATGATCCATGGATAGGTTATACTAAAGGGCATGTGCCATGATGAGTGGGATTATATGGATATTGGAAAGGAAGATTATGGAGGTGGTGCATGGTATGATTCTCAAGGAGAGGGTGAGTAAGGAAGGAGGGAGTTTCATGAATGTTGTACTTTTATTTGTTTATTTTGACTCCTTTATTTGATGTGTTTCATGTTTCAGTGTGTAATGAGATTGATGCATAAATTGAATGATTAAGTGCATTCTAGACATTATTGAAATTAAAATAGAGCATGATGTGACTTAGGGTATTGTGATTCTATTAGTGAAAGTGAAAAATTTATGTGTGATGGCCACACATATAAATTTATCATCTTCATAATAGTACCAAATTCCTACCTATATTACTTATTATCTACATAACAGATTACAGTAATTCCTTATATTGTTGCGATGGGGGCTATAATTCCAGGGTTGAGTTTCCTGAAGGGGGGGACTATGTAACACTCAAACCTTCAAATGTTAGTATAGGTATAAATAACATATGGCAGTAATGGAAAGGTCAATTAATATGTAAAAATACAAAGGAATATGTGCATTGTAATTTAATTTAGGTGCATGGATGAAAAGTGTGTCATGCATGCCAAAATTAAGAAATTGAGTAAAATATGAAAATTAACTAATAAAAGGGGGAAAGACCAAGAGGTGGGAGTTGGAGCCTTGTTGGTTTTATTTTGGGGGTTTTGTTGCTTGTTTCTATCATTTTTACGTTATTTGTGAGCGCGCCTATTTTTTTGCGGGGGTGGGTTAAGGAGGAGGATATTGTCCTACGGAGGTTGATAGAGGAAAGACTAAGCCATCACATGGTCTAGAATATGTTTAATTGGTGAGGGTTCAAGGGCCTTAGCTTTTATTGAGGGTTGGTGGGTGGATAATCCACCGCCCCCCCCCCCCCCCCCCCCCCCCCCCCCCCTACCATTTTTTTTGTTGATAAAGGATTAAATTCCTAACAAAGGACAGTAGTCATTGATTAGGTAAGCAGATATTATTCTCTTTCGATGGGAGTTCATTCAATTTTTCTATTTATTTAAGTTGTGTTAGAATTGTTAATTGATTTCTTGAAGATAATGAATCCAAATATCAATATACACCTCATATATTAGTTATTTTGTGAAAATGTCTCAAGAAATATACCGTTTAATTAGGTTGAAAATATTCTTAGTAAACGGGTTGTTAATGTTAGACCTCTTAATCCTAAGTTTTATAGTCTAGGTATTTTCTAGTATTATATTAAAGAATAAATTAGTTTAGTGAGCAATTAGACTTTGAATCGGGTTGTTTCTTTGTAAATGACACCTATCATTTCCATGTGATTATATGATTGGTTGTATTCCTACTTTCTAGTGTAGGATTGAGCTATATAAACAAGCTCTCTTCTCTATGAGAGGTTAAGAGAGTCTTGTGAGTGTGATGTAAATTTATTTTTCCTTATTAATAAAATTGTGCGTACGAGGACACTTCTTCATCATTTGGTATTAGAGCCATGATGAATTGATGTTGGACAAAGGATGATAGTCTTCACAACATCGATGTGGTGACAACAACGTTCTTTGGGAGGTAACTTTTGTCATCAAATTGATAAGGATAAATTTTGTGGAGACAGTTTGAAGAAGGCATTAGCAAGGAAAGAAGCAAAAGTAGCATAAGTAGACATTTTGAAAAAGGTGTCGGTAAGGAAAGAAGCAAAAGTAGCACATGTAGACAGTTTGAAGAAGGTGTTGGAAAGGAAAGAAGCAGAACTAGCGCAATTACAGTCTAATTACAAACTCCATACACGTCGTATATTGAGCCTCGAAGGGACTGTAATAACGAAAGTGGAGGTAGAAAATGGTAATTGTAGTCGTGGGATGGTTTCTCAAGATTATGGGCACATATCCAAGCGTAATAATCATGGCGACCGTCGGAGTAGTCTGGAAAATGAGCGTAGCAATTTATCAGTTGTAAAAATTGGGACAGCGAGTGAAACAAATACGAATACATGAACTGAGACACCATCCGCCTCTAAAAATACCTCTCAAATTAAAAATCCTCTACAATATTTCAGAAAACTAATCAATGGCGAGGTAAAAAGAATTACAAGTGAAGTGGAAGTGGAATCCTCACCACCTGTAGCTGTATTTAGAATTGAACATAGATTATCTAGTGGTGGACAGAGCCAACCCTTTTCAAACTCTAGGTTTTCTAGGCAAAATTCACTTGAAAGAAAACTTACAGTGGTCAACGCTTCCGAAAATGGGCTTCCTAGGAGAAATTCAATTGCAGGAAAATAGAAGTTTGTAGAATCCCAACCATACTAGAGGAGCAACTGGTGTTTAAATTATCATGAACTAAAGTTAGCTTAAACAACTATCGCCATAATTTTTAAATTGTGCAGTAGCATTTTAGCAGCCCAACAATAATAAGGAGCAGCGGGTGTTTAAATTGTTAGAGCAGTTGGTGTTTAAATTGTTATGAACTAAAGTTAGCTTAAACAATGAAGTGATAAGAGGCCATAATTTTTAGATTGTGCAGTAGCATTTTAGCATCCCAACCATACTAGAGGAGCAGCTGGTGTTTAAATTGTCATGAACTAAAGTTAGCTTAAACAATGAAGCGGCATGAGGCCATAATTTTTAGATTGTGCAGTAGCATTTGAGCATTATATTTATTTTATTGTAATTTTTATTTAGTTGAATTTTTTTTTCTCTGTAATTTTTATTGTTATTGTTATTTTAAATTATTAACCCTTCACATTGTCAATTTCATCCTTGACTTTGACAACAACTTCTATAACTATAAGTTTCATTTATGTGACCAAAACGTTTTTTTCCAAGTGCATTGCACCTATTTGAACGATCAAGTATTTAATCTTTTGATGTAGATCTCTTTTTTAAATCAAGAAAAAAAAACAACAGTATAAGAATAATTATTTTCTTGATTTTTAAAATAATATACAATAACAAGGAAAACATTAACCTTTATATTTATTAAAAAAATGGTATTATCAAATGCTTACTTTTTTTCTTATAAATTATAAAAGCATCTATCCACATCAAAGCATTAATATATCAATCATCAAACTCAACACAACATTGATATATCAGCCCTTGTAATTTGTATACACCTTAAATGAGAATTAGGTTTTTTTTTTTTAACAATGTAATTTTTATTGTTAATTTTATTGAATTTATTTTATGTTTTGATTATAAAGTAATAATAATTTTTTATTTTATTTTTTAATATATGTAAAAATTTTTTATTACTATAGTTTTGTAAATACATGTACAACACTTATAATGATATTGTCATTTTAAATTAATTGCTAATGAGAATTACATAGATGCCCTTCACATTGTAAACTTCATCTTCCTATCTTGACATCACCTTCTTATGCCCTATCAACCATTTGATGTCTTGATGTAGATCCCTTTCAGATCAAGAAAGGAAAACAATGTTGAGTGAATAAAGATTATTTTTATTTGTATAAATAACATAGAATAAAGAAAAACATTAACTTTTATACTCAACAAAATGATGTGAACAAATGATTTGAAAATGATTAATATATAATTTTTCATAGTTTTGAGTACTTTATAGGTTGAAGAATCAAAACTATGGACTTCTAGAGGCCATTTTCAAGAATGGTCATCAAATGTAATAAGCAGGCCCAAAATCAAATAGTGCCCGAATGGATCCCAACAATGCACTATTTGAGGTTGAAAAAACTTACCATCAATATGGAAAATAGTATATTTTTATTTTATTTAAAACATGAAATATTTAATATTTATAAAAAAATTAATGATAAAACATGTAACTTCATTGTAATCTAACTTCCCAAATTACAACTATATGTAATTTTAAATTAATATTTGCACTAGTAAGAAAAGTGAAGGCACAAATCATAAGAAAAAGTGAGAAATGGACTAAACTATTTATTTTTTGTAGTGTTATGTTACCTACGTGACAACATCCCTCCATACTGGGTCATAGAGCTCGTCGCTACCCTCTGTGAAATAACATAGAATCAACAAGGTAGTGCTAGTCATCATAGACATGCGATATCTATGATGCATAGTAAAGATGTGCCATATATTATTGAGGCATTGTTTAATACACACACACACACACACACACAAAATGAAAGAAATGTTTCAATATATAAATTAATATTATTATTCAAATCTAATTTACAATGATGGTAGGACAACATAATATTGCATTCAAGAAACATGACCACTACAAAGAAAAAAACTTACAAATTAGAAACTTTTGGGTCTCGAGTCGAAGACGAAAATCTGCTTGGTATAGTTCCTGTCCCTAAACTAACTAATCAGTTGGAAGTCGAAGACCTGACTGGGGATAACATAAAATATGATGAACTTCAAGATGACCAACAGTTGGAACCCGAACTTTCTAAAGAGAAACTAGACATCAACGCAAAACAAACATTTAGCAAACAACAAACTTTCATAGCGAAAGGGCCGTTCAAGTGGAAAATGATACTCTAGTGTTATATAAAAAAATGATATAAATCAACATTAATATAAATTAATAATTAGTAAAATAATAAATAATTAATTAAATAATTATGAAAAGTAAAAAGGCATGACTTCTATTGAAAAGGTGCAAAATGGCTTATAAAACCGCGACAATGTAGTTGTAAAATGTCATTATCCTATCAATTACATATATTTTATTATTTATCCATTCATGGATTACTTGACCTACTTATGATGGTTATTTTTGTAAGAAACAACCTTTTAGTGTTTCAGTGGTATTAGATTCATCAAATTCCTTAGGCTTGTGCTCATTTTAGCTTTTAGCCAAAATTTCAGATTTTGTCTAGTAAATTTCATAAATTCTCCAAGTTCAAAGGTCCTTGACTATAAACCCTCGCACTTTCACTCTACGATGCTGCAATTCCACCCTGCGCTTGCACACCTCCCTCGTTGGTTCTTTAACCATCCACTTACGACCTCCGTTCAGCACTCCTACCCGTGCTTATTTACCATGCTTTTCCCGCACTACTCTTCCTCTCGCTGTGCGCTCCCACTCATCCACCATTCTTCATCGCGGCCTCTTCGCAACAACCTTCAACCAAATTCTGTGCCCACCACTCTTGCACTACCTACCTTCCCTCCCGTCCCTCATCCACATCCTTCAACACTCCCAACTCCTGGGTTCATTCCCTTCCTCCAACATTTTCCTTTTGCTTGCTTCCTTCTATATTTCGTCTTCCCGTTCACATCTCGACCCTTGTGCGCCCCACGTAAGTCCTTAGACCATACTCCCCCCAAAACCCGCATTGCGGCAATGCAGAAGGGACGAATTATAGTCAAAAGGTATAAACATAGCAGCTTATTGAATGATCTGCTATAGTTTGCAAATGGGTCTACAGACTAAGTATAAGGTATATGGTTCTATTAACAAATAAAGGACAATGTTCCACAAAATGGTGTTGACTTTGAAGAAACTTTTTTCCTATAACTAAGATGAATATAACTAGCTTGATGTTCATGATGGCCATTGAGTTCAGGTGAAATATTCACTAGTTGGATGTCAAGATTGACTTTCATGAATGGTGTTTTGGAATATGAAGTATATTATGTAATTTTGAAAAAGAACTATACGATGTCAAGAAAGCTTTTAGAGCCAAGTTTGTAATAATCAATAATCACTTCAAAGACAATGCTTTTAGAAGAAGCGCATTAAATGCAAACTTACGCATCAACATTAAAAGTATGGATGATATATTTTAGTCATATATGTTAATAGCCTCATTACGGAGAACACAAGAATAATTGGATTAAAAGTATGGCAGTGTTAATGAAAAGTTTTTGAGCAGCATGTTTCCATTAGACAGCCAATCGAAAAGGGTGCCATCATGATGATTGAAGTGATGGGAGCGAGTACAATTGGCCCTTGGGAGAAGTCAAAGGTATTTTTTTGTAATTTTTTTTTATATTTAATACTTTTATATATATGTACTTACTTTGATATATGTATGTACTTATATATAAAAAACATAGGAACTAAAAGAGAGCATTGCCAACTAAAATGGAAGGCAACTTAGAGGTGTAGGTAAACATTATATTAATAATGGGTTAATTATTCCATGTGCATGGCCCTATCTATGCCTTATTTATCATATCATTTCTAGCAAATATGTGGGTCTTGACCCTGAAATTGTTCTCAAGTACACAAATCGTAGATCCAAGGAAAATACATAGATCAAGGACCATAACTAGGAAAGGGGAGGAGAAAACACATCAACATATAAGGAAATCAACCTAAATCTGAGTCCCCTAGTGGGAAAGACACAATCATGCACACAAGCTAAGGAAAATGCTACTTATGGAAATAAATTTAACAAGTTCCATCAACGATAGTGGTAGGTTATAATGATGACATCAATGATTATGGATTTTATGGTTCCATCACACATAAAATTAAGTGTGACACTACCATGTTGAAGATATGTGCATAATTAGCCTTGAGTGTGAAAATACATGCACTACAAGTGTGCCTTGGAATACAAAATAACCTTTATTAGCTATTAGACCATGAATAGACTATGAAACCCAAATGTCTAACATATACAATAAGTATATGAATGATTTTTGTAATTATTCCAGTCTTTGGTTTCATTAGGGACACAACATACTCTTATTTAGAAAAGTGCTTTGAGCTCAAATCAAGAAGAGTTCGGGTTGAACAAATAGTGGTACTTGAATTCAATGTTGCTTACTACACGTAAATGAACTAGTACTGCTACATTCTCTCCCTTCTCAAGGTTTGTGATCTCAAACCCATGGTATAGATTAACATTACTAATGACAGAATTAATTGGATCCTAGGCCCTATTTTTGCATCTATCAATATCTTGATCTTCATGGTTCTCTTTTACTATAGAGGAATATATTATAGCTATTATGGCCTTGAGTTTATTTATGATAGAGTGGTAATATTGGATAGTCACAATGATTTCATGCTCATTGAAATACCCATCACAAATAAATACATATATGCACAACAAGGTTTATATCATGTGGAGGAAGAGATTTAGGAAAGTGATGTTGGGAGATGTTTCTAGCCTCTTCTACACCAATCCAAGTCCATGTATCCATTCAATAAGTACATATCAAAATATCAAAACTGGGATCATAATCCCTCATGATGCTACAAAATCCTAAGGAGAGGTTGGAGCCTCAGCTGCTTCTACCATTACTTCTCAGTAACAAAGGATAGATTTAGACACCTTCTTGATCAATCTCAACCATGCAGGGGGCACCCCCACTACATGCTCCTACATCTCTATTGGAATCCTATCCATATGGAGGGTAGGCATGTCATGAGTTAGTCGAGCCATGTTTCTCTCAAGAGTCATAAGCCTGGCATCAACCCCGCCTTCCTCAATCAATTGTATAAATATCCTAGCATGGTCATCTATATGTATTGGTCCAACAAATGTAACAAACATTATGACTAGACTTAGATCCATATTTATACATATGTGTACATATTTACTTATAAAAATCACAAAAAAAATTGAAGATATAAAAGTTTAAAATGTACCAATGTCTCCCCATGCTTCTCCTGGAGGAAGCATGAGTTCAGTATCACCACAAAAGTCTAATCCTGCATATGGAAACTGCTCAAAAGCAGGAACATGCTGACTCCACCATGCCTGAAAGTCATCATCATACCCACCTTTTATGTCTCCACCCCCTTCCTCACCAAGACATTGCCCCACCTGGTAAGTCTAGGTTCTTGAGGATGTGGGTGTGGGAGGGTCACTCTAAGGCTCAAAATCAGAACTTTATCAAAGAAAAATGCAATCAAAATTCTAGGATAGCTGAAATTTTTCTTCTTTCCCAACTTGCAGTCATTGATTTGTTTCTTCATGTTCACTGCAAGATCGGTGCATCAATCATAAAATATGTTTCAAAAACATTCTACACCAAGGTGCCTGTTGTTGTGTGTACCCAAGTGTAATGTCACCACACCTACAATCCGTGTAATGGTGGTCACAATGAATTTCAATGGAAAACTCGTGATTTCCCCAATAACAATCTGACTGACATGTTTTTATGCTCCTGGTACGTAGTAGGTATTCACATAGTCTGGCACACTCAATGCACCAACACCATAACCTGAACCGGTTAACCTCACGGCTACCCCAAGATGCAATAAACCGGTGATAAAGTAGATATCTTCTATGGTGATTTCCAGTATCTCATCTTATAAATAATGATATTGTCACTTAAAATTAATTATTAATAAAAATTAAATAAATGTACATTACATTGTCAACTTCATTTTTTATCTTGAAATCAATTTTTATAATCAAAGCTTCATTTATGTAGCAAAACTTGTAATTTTTCCAAGTACTTTGTACGAAAATTATTTGATGTTTTGATTGAATCGAGAAGGAAAGCCTTGTAAATAAGAATGCATGGGACCATTGTTAGGATTGGTCATAAAATGTAGTAAGTCCAAAATAAGATAGTGTTCAAATGGTTCCCAACAATGCACTTTTTGACATTGAAAAAAGTTATCATCAACATAGAAAATAATATTTTATTTTATTTTATTTTTAATATTAAAGATGTAAGCCAATGGAGATTAGAGCAATTCGTAACCACTAATTAAACCAAAAAGTTGTAAATAAAAGATCACATATTCAAATTCCTTATAGATACTTAAAAAAACATTAAAGATTTAGTATTAATCTCTAATTATAATTTTAAAATGTATATAATCTAAAATTCTAAATTTTTAATTTTCAATTCAAATACTAATTAAATATAAGAATGAAACATACAAAACAAGAATTCATAAAATTCTAAAATTTTAATTTTCAATTGACATACCTGTTAAATAAAAAGTGAAACATATAAATAAAAATTAATGTTTTTTAATTAATTATACACACATCCATCCACATCATAGTATTAACATATAAATGGTCACACTCAACAACTAGCATATAATATAAGATTCAAATTCAAAATATTTGGTATCTCATATTTCCTTTTAACACAACTAAATGGTTATATACATCTCTTAATCGTCATTCAATTCACTATTTACTTAGTATATTTTATCATTGTTTACCATTAATTGCTACTCTTTAAGCGGACATAATTTCTCACCGAAATTGGACAGATTTCCCACTGTTTTTCCACTGAAATGATGTATATTTTATTACTAATATTATTATAATAAATAATTAATGTTGTTATGACAAAAATGGTATAAATTATATAACTTTGTAATAATAATAATAATAGTAATAATATATGTTTGATGTCTCATATAAGTAAAATAAATAAAAATTTATGAGAAATCTTATATGTGAAATATCTTTATGAGAACAAATAAATAAGGAGTGAATTATATTTATAAAAAAAACCTATTTTATTGAAGGCTTTATGAAGATCAAATTTTAAAGAGGAAGAAAAAAGAAGCATATATTATTTAATGTTTTATGAAGGCAAAATTTTAAAGGGGTTTTCTTTTAAAGAAGGGTATTTTTGGTTTCCACATGAATGTCACACTATGCACACCTCAAAATTCTTCAAAAGATAACCTTTGCTCAAAATTCATCAAAATCTATATGCCTAAACTATCTTTTATGGAAAATGAAAAGATAATGAAAATGTGTATATAAGATGGGCTATATGGAAAATGAAAAGATAATGAAAATGTGTATATAAGATGGGATATGTATTCATGGCTTGAGGTGAAGTACTAATGGAGATCAAAATGAACCCACATGTCATCAAAAAAGTGAGAAATGGATTAAAGGGTCATTCAACACTTAAAACTTTATAGATAAACATGTTTGACGTGTTTGAGACAAAATAGGAATCTTTATTAAAAAACATGAATCTTGTAAAACTTATGGGAAGCTTTTGAGAGGATTTTCTCCATATTTAATGAGGATAAGAAAAACAAATTACTTTCTTGCAACAAAATATTGTTTAGTTACATAATGCTAACATTAGTCTTAAAGTGCAGGTTTCTCTTTTCTTGGAATCTAACACCAAATTTGATGATAAGTGTCAAAACATGAATAATGATAATGACATTTTGCTTCAACAATTGGCCCCATAAGAAAAAGTCCATCCAAAGCTTGTGCAATTTTAATCAAATCCTTATACAAACCATAAGCAAAATCATAAATAGTAAGGGGAAGAAAGAAGAACTAATTCACATATTACAAAAGAATCCTCAAACGTGTTCTTAAGAAACTACTGCATTTTTGTTACTAATTAGCAAATCAAAAGGTATTGGTTTTATGCCACTTTTCCATATTGAGAATAATGGGGGTGGACATATATGACCATAATATTTTAGCTGATTTACCATCCCAAAAATTCCATGACATCCCATTAAAATGGCCACTTCTATGATCAATTTGTTGGATTTTGTGCAACTTTGGAAGACATTCTTTACTTGTACGTCCTACGGGAGTTTGAACTTGTTGTAATCCATCATACAAACCCTAGAAAGAACAATGTAAACCTTGGGGTGAAAAACAAGCAATAAAATAAATAAAAATAAAATTATAAAAATGTATTTTATAGCTCCCCCAGGAGAAGTCAGCCCCAATTATTTTTTCTTAGTGGAGAATCAGTATATAGGAGGCACCCCTCCTCATTATAACACACAGTCACACAAGTGAAAATTCCCATTACTAGGAGAGAGAAGTTAGCACCTGCAGAAGGAGAAGATTGTTTTGGGGTTTCTATCTCTGGAAAATACTTCCATCTTTTCTCTCTCTTATTTGTACAATGATCGCAGAATTATTATCTCTATACGAAGGTTGTTGGGTTTTCTCCCATTTGAGTTTCCCAGGATAAAAATCCTTGTGTCATTGTTTTGTGCTTTGTATTTCTTCTAGTGATCCTTGATGATCTAGATCTGTTATATGCAGTTTTAATCTCAGTATATTTATTTCGATTGTAATTAGAGGATTATTATTGGAATCATTATGTGGATGTCCTCTTTTTATATAGTTATTTATAGTGTATTGCAACTCGAAGATATAATAGAGACTTTAGATAAGAGAAGTTTTATGCTATTCTAATACGATTTGAATTAGAGTAGGGGAATATGCGCTATTTAATTTCTATAGTTGAAGGATAATATCCTTCACTTCAGGACTAGATAATGTCCAAGAAGTCTAACAATTCTGGGGTCGCATCCTTTCCAACCTTTTATAAAAGCTTTATGTCCAAAACTTTTCAGCTACAGAGACTTAATAACCCCAAACTTCTTGAGTAAAAATTTGGAAAATATTCAGGTTCTTATAGTGTAGAAATTAATAAATATTATCATAGAAAACACTATGATCCTTTTCTTAAAAGTCAAGTATGAGGTTAATAGAAGCCGCATTCGGGAATCGTCTTGGACATTTTTGTTCTTTTGGGCTAAAAGAAAGCATTTTCAACTAAAATGGAAGACAACTTAGAGGTGTAGGTAAACATTATATTAATAATGGGCTAATTATTCCATGTGCATGGCCCTATCCATGCCTTATTTATCATATCATTTCTAGCAAATATGTGGGTCATTGACCCTAAAATTGTTCTCAAGTACACAAATCATAGATCAAGGTCCATAACTAGGAAACAGGAGGAGAAAACACATGAACATATAAGGAAATCAACCTAAATCTGAGTCCCCTAGTGGGAAAGACACAATCATGCACGTAAGATAAGGAAAATGCTACGCGTGGAAATAAATTTAACACGTTCCATCAACGATAGTGGCAGGTTATAACGATGACATCAATGATTATGGATTTCATGGTTCCATCACACATAAAATTAAGTGTGACACTATCATGTTGAAGATATGTGCATAATTAGGCTTGAGTGTGAAAATACATGTACTACAAGTGTGCCTTGGTATACAAAATAGCCTTTATTGGCTATTAGACCATGAATAGACTATGAGACCCAAATGTATAACATATACCATAAGTATATGAATGATTCTTGTAATTATTCCAGTCTTTGGTTTCATTAGGGACACAACATACCCTTATTTACAAAAGTGCTTTGAGCTCAAATCAAGAAAAGTTTGGGTCGAACAACTAGCGGTACTTAAATTCAATGTTACTTACTACACGCAAATGAACTAGTACTACTACATTCTCTCCCTTCTCAAGGTTTGTGATCGCAAACCTATGGTATAGATTAACATTACTAGTCACAGAATTAATGGGATCCTAGGCCCTATTTATGCATCTATCAATATCTTGATCTTCACGATTCTCTTTTACTATAGAGGAATATCGTATAGCTATTATGGCCTTGATTTTATTTATGACACGGTGGTAATATTGGATAGTGATGTTTATGATTATGATCTCTTCTTTATATAGTCACAATGATTGCATGCCCATTGAAATACCCATCACAAATAAATCCATATATGCACAACAAGGTTTATATCATGTGGAGGAAGATATTTAGCAAAGTGATGTTGGGAGATGTTTCTAGCCTCTTCTACTCCAATTCAAGTTCATGTATACATTCAATAAGTACATATCAAAATAACAAAACTGGGATCATAATCCCTCATGATGCTGCAAAATCCTAAGGAGAGGTTGGAGCCTCAGCTGCTTCTACCATTACTTCTCAGTAACAAAGGATAGATGTAGACACCTTCCTGATCAATCTCAACCATGCAGGGGGCACCCCCACTACATGCTCCTGCATCTCTATTGGAATCCTATCCATATGGATGGTAGGCATGTCATGAGTTAGTTGAGCCATGTTTCTCTCAAGAGTCATAAGCATGGCATCAACCCCGCCTTCCTCAGTCAGTTGTACAAATATCATGGCATGGTCATCTATATGTATTGGTATAATATATGTAACAAACATTATGAGTAGAAATAGATCCATAGTTATACATATGTGTACATATTTACTTATAAAAATCACAAAAAAAATTGAAGATATAAAAGTTTAAAATGTACCAATGTCTCCCCATGCTTCTCTTGGAGGAAGCATGAGTTTAGTATCACCACGAAAGTCTAATCCTGCATATGGAAACTACTCAAAAGAAGGAACCTGCTGACTCCACCATGCCTAAAATTCATCATCATACCCACCTTTTATGTCTCCACCCCCCTTCCTCACCAAGACATCGCCCTGTTGATGTATTTGTAACTTCAGAATGTATTCATCTATGTATCTTATGTATTGTAACCCGATGTTTATTCCGGGATGTATCTATAATGTAATTGAGTCATATTGTCATTCCCCGATGTTCCGATCAGGAGGATCAATTATGTAAACAAGTCATGTCAAGTCATAGTGGGTAACCCTCCGATTGTCTAAGGGTTAAAGTCCCCCCATTTCCGCGGCACTAGGGTTATTAGACTCTCCTAGTAGAGGTCAGCCCTGATAGGGTTTTAGTCATGTTGGGATTATTATAAATAGAGAACTGGAGTCTCTATTTATCATACAAGTCATCCACACTCAAGTGTAGCGCATAGTTGATGAAGGAGAAGACACTGGGGCTAGACAAGAAGAAGATTACTGCTGTTGGGAGATCACTTACTGTTTTGGGGCTTTTACTATTTTGGTGCTGATTCTATCTCTGAGGAAGTTGTGGGGTTTTCTCCTTTATGGTTTCCCCAAGGAAAAACACTATGTTCATTGTCTCTTGTGTTTGATTGTTGTTCTTGTTATTCTCTCAGTTAAAGATCCTAATAATGCTAGCTTAATGTTGAAAAACTAACATGGTATCAGAGCTAATCTGAGAAGAAGACACTATGCAGCTGCGGGAACTAGGGATTCCTAGTTTGTGGATCTTCCTCCACATATTTTCAGCAAAAGTAAGGTGGAATAAGTCTCCTCCTTAGGGCACATCTTTATGTCGAAGCAGAATTCAATTATGAGGTTTTTCAGTTTTGGACCTGTCACTGCTGCCAGAAATTAGGGATTTTCACAGAAGAGGAATTTTTAGTGAGCCCAGGCCTAGATTGATCTCCTCCTCAAAATCAAAATTAGGGACAAATTTCAAAGCATTTGGTTGGACAGAACTCCAGAAAAGAAAAACCCTAATTTGCTCCTGAACCAGCTCTGCAGGATTTCAGCTCAAATTTCAGATCCGACATCTTGAACCTGGTACGATCTAAGATATTTTGTATTTCCATTTGAGGTTCTCAGATAAGATGTCTCATCATACCAAGCTTGATGAAAATCTTGAGGGAGCTGATAACTTCCGAGCCTGGAAGTATAGGATCTCCCTGGTCCTGAAAGAGAACGAATTAGACTCCTACATCCATGAGGAGGTTCCAGTTCCAGAGGGAGATGAGGCAAAAGCATTACATAAGAAGAAGATGGTTATGGCAAAGAGGATCATTGTTGATTCTATCAATGATCACCTTATCCCATAGGTGTCCTCTCTCAAGACACCTAAAGCTATGTTTGATGCCCTAACCAAGTTGTTTGAAGGGAAGAACATAAACATGAAGATGACTCTGAGGAATCAACTGAAGAATGTGAAGATTAAGAATGCAGAGACTATCCATTCCTAATTCACAAGGGTTTCCCAAATCAAGGAACAATTAGAAGTTGTTGATGAAGAAGTGGAAAATGCAAAGATTGTGATGACTACTTTGAATGGCCTCCCTAGGTCATGGGATTCTTTCATCCAAGGAATCTGTGCAAGAAAGAAGTTAGTCAAGTTCAGAAGACTATGGGAAGAATGCTCTCAAGAAGAAGCTTAGACAGCAGCCCGAGAAGAGAAGATGGGAAGTGAAGATCAAGCCCTCACAGTTCACTCCAAGAAGGGAAGAAGAAATCCTCATTACTCCAAAGGTAAGAACTCTCATTCTAAGGATAACAATAGAAATGACCTATCTAGAGTGAGATGTTATATATGTGATGAAAAAGGACACTATGAAAAAGACTATCCTAAGAACAGGGTTCACTCTCATAAGAAGAAGGGGAGCAAAAGAAGACATCATGCTCATGCTGCAGAGGATGATGAACCATCCAGGAAGAGATCCAGATATGAAAGTGAAGATTCTTCAAGTGAGGATGAATATGTTTTGATTTCCGCTCTCACAGGTAACATTACTCATGGAATTGATGATTGGCTTATAGACAATGGGGCTTCCAAACATATGATTGGATTCAAGGAATCCTTTGTAAGACTATCAGAACATGAATCACCTCACAAGGTGAAACTAGGAGATGACTACCAATATCCAATAAAAGGTAGTGGGGAATCTTCATATAAACTAGACTCTGGTAAGTCTCTAACAATGAAGGAAGCATTGTTTGTACCAGGACTCAAGAAGAACCTTCTCTCCATATCAGCATTGGATGCAAAAGGAATGCGGGTTGCATTCATAGATGGTCAAGTCATTATGTGGCCTAGAGGAAAGACTATCGATGATGCGGTAGTAATTGGAGAACAAGAAGGAGGATTGTACAAATTGAAGGGCCATCCAGAACAAGCAATGGTCCATGACACAGTAGAGCCAAGTGAACTTTGGCATAGAAGGCTTGCACATGTGCATTACAGAGCACTACCTATTGCAAGCAAAGTTGTTGAAGGTCTTCCAGAAATCCAAGCAAAACATGATGGGGTCTGCAAAGGATGTGCGAAGGGAAAGAACACAAAGAAGACATTTCCAAGCAGTGAAAGCAAAGCAAAAGGAATCTTGGAAATCATCCACTCCGATGTATGTGGTCCTATGTCATCAAGCTCACTAAGCGGGTGTGCATATTATGTTTCTTTTATTGATGATTTTTCTAGGAAGACATGGGTTTACTTCATGAAGAACAAAGACAAAGTATTCAGCAAATTCAAGGAATTCAAAGCCTTGATCGAGAACCATACTAAAAAGAAGATCAAGACTTTTTTATCAGACAATGGTGGAGAATTCACTTCAAATGAATTCAAGAGGCTGTGCAAAGACTCAGGGATTAAGAGGGAGTTGTCCACTCCTTATAATCCACAACAGAATGGGGTTGCAGAAAGGAAAAATAGAACCATCATGGAAGCTGCAAGAGCAATTCTTCATGATCAAGATCTTCCTATGCATCTTTGGGCTAAAGCTGCCAGAACAACGGTGTATGTACATAACCGTACTTCACATAGAGTACTCAAGAACAAGACTCCTGAAGAAGTCTTCTCCGGCAAGAAACCATAAGTCAGCCATCTCAGAATATTTGGCTTTCCTGTGTACATACACATCCCAAAGGAGAAAAGGACAAAATTAGATCCTTCAAGAAAAAAGGGTATATTCATGGGATACTCTGAAAGCTTGAAGGCCTACAGAATCTATTTCCCAGGATACAAGAAGATTAACATCAGCAAGGATGTGACATTTGATGAAGACACAGCTTACAACAAATCCAGAAAGATACCTGTTGAAGAACCTGAAGAAGCAGAAGCAGAAGCACCCAGAATTCATGATACAACCATGAATGAAGAAGCTCAAGAAGAAGATCAAGAATTTGAAGAACCACAAAGACCTATAGATCCACCTCTGGAGAAGAATGCTCATAAGAGGAAACCTGCTTGGGTACGAGAACTTATCCAAGGTGTGGAAAGATATGGGGCTCCAGAAGAGAATCACAGAGAAAGAAAGAGGACCAGATTATGCTCTGGGTATGTAGCTATACTATGTGATTTCATTGATAAAGAACCTTCCAGTTACGAAGAAGCGGCAGAACAGAAAGAATGGAAGGAAGCTATGATCGAAGAATATCAATCGATCATGAAGAATGATGTTTGGGATGTTGTCCCAAGACCAGAAGGGAAGTTAGTTGTAACTTCCAAATGGATCTATAAGATCAAGCATGCTGCAGATGGTAGCATTGAAAAGTATAAAGCAAGATTTGTGGCTCGGGGTTTCTGTCAGAAAGAAGGAATAGACTATGAAGAAACCTTTGCACCTGTAGCCAGATACACTTCCATCAGATCAGTACTTGCTCTGGCTGCAGTAATGAAATGGAAGATACATTAGATGGATGTCAAGACTGCTTTCTTAAATGGTGTAGTGGAAGAGGAAGTGTATGTAGAACAGCCACTCGGTTTTGAGACACATGATAGAGAGTCTCATGTTTGCAAATTGAAGAAATCCCTGTACGGTTTGAAACAGGCACCCAGGACCTGGTACGTGAGAATTGACAGCTTTCTATCCAGTTTGGGCTTTACCAAGAGTAAAGCAGATTCCAACCTTTACTACAAGGTTGAAGATGGCAACCTAGTGATGCTCCTACTATATGTAGATGATCTATTTGTGACAGGTACAAATGGGTTGATTGTTGATACAAAGAGAAAGCTTGCTACTGAGTTCGAGATGAAGGACTTGGGTATGATGCATTACTTTCTAGGTATGGAGGTGTGGTAGAGTACGGATGGAATCTTCCTTGGACAAGGGAAATATGCAGTAGAGATCCTGAAGAAGTTTGGGATGATGGACTGCAAGACTATGGCCACACCTACGGCATCAAACCTGAAGCTATTGAGTGATGCTTCATTAGATATGGTTGATGCTACGATGTATCATCAGATGATTGGGTCATTGATGTACCTAACGAACAGGAGACTAGGAATTTTCTTTGCTATGAACACCTTGAGCCAGTTCTTGACAGATCCGAGACATGTTCACTTGATTACTGTAAAGCATATTCTGAGGTACCTGAAGGGTACAGTTGATTATGGGCTCAAGTACGATGCGAATCAAAAGATTAAGCTGGAGGGTTATGTTGATTCAGATTGGGTAGGCAGTGCCATCGATAGGAAGAGCACTTCAGGATGTTGCTTCAACATGGGAGTAGGTGTGATCTCTTGGTTTAGCAGGAAGCAACCCTGTGTGGCACTGAGTACAGCTGAAGTAGAGTATGTCACAGCTTGTTCAGCTAGTTGTGAGGGAGTATGGCTGTGGAAGCTACTGTCTGATTTATTTGATCTCCAGTTGGATGCTACTTGTATACATTGTGACAACCAGAGTTGCATGAAGTTGTCAAAGAATCTAGTGTTCCATGACAAGTTGAAGCATATCGAGATCAAGTATCACTATATCAGAGATATGGTGCAGAAGGGAGCAGTGAAGCTCCAGTATGTTGTGACGGAGGAACAGATAGCTGATGCGTTGACGAAGCCATTGGCTAGAGTGAAGTTCGAGTACTTCAGGGAGAAGCTTGGTGTTCTCTAGATTGAGATTTCCTCCAAGGGAAAGTGATGAGTCCCATAGCCATTCTGACATGGTGAGAGGATTGGTTCCTTCCATGGTCAGATGTAAGGGCCTAGCCATTCTGTCATGGTGAGAGGATTGGTTCCTTCCATGACAGATATGAGTGCTGAGATCCATAGCCATTATGATGAGCAAGTCAGATGTAAGGGCTGAGCCATTCTGTCATGGTGAGAGGATTGGTTCCTTCCATGACAGATATGAGTGCTAAGCCATTCTAATATGACTATAGGATTGGTTCCTACATGATCAGATATAAGGGCTATTGCCATTCTTGGAATGGAGCTGCCTGGTGAGGTACCAGGAAAACTCAATTTTAGGACTGAGGGTCGTTCTGATATGACCATGAGATGTGTTCTCACATGATCAGATATGAGTGCATGGCCATTCTGATGTGATAGAGGGATGTGTTCCCACTTGATCAGATGTAAGGGCTGAAGCCATTCTGTCATGGCTAAAGGATTAGGTTCCTCCCATGTCAGATATGAGTGCTAAGCCATTCTGACTTGGTGCCAGATATAAGGGCTATCGCCATTCTTTGAATGGAGCTACCTGGTGAGGTACCAGGGATCCTTAGTCTAGGAATAAGAGCCATTCTGATGTGACTGAGGGATGTGTTCCCACATGATCAGATGTAAGTGCAGTGGCCTTTCCACAAATGATAGTAGGTGTGTCCTATCATACTAGTGGATGTGAGTGCTGTGACTTTTCATAGATGATAGTAGGTGTGTCCTATCATGTTGATGGTTGTAAGTGCAATTCCTTTTCGCAAATGATAGTAGGTGTGTCCTATCATGCTGGTGATTGTAAGTGCAGTGACTTTCCATAGATGGTAGTAGGTGTGTCCTACCATGCTGGTGGATGTGAGTGCAGTGCCTTTCCATAGATGGTAGTAGGTGTGTCCTACCATGCTGGTGGATGTGAGTGCAGAGCCATTTCACAGATGATAGTAGTTTGTGTCTTATCATGCTAGTGAATGTGAGTGCTGGGCCTTTCTGATATGATTATAGGATTGGTTTTTACATGATCAGATGTGAGTGTTGGGCGTGCCTTTCTGAAGAGTAGGTCAGATGTAAGTGCTGGGCAGGCCAGATGTAAGTGTTGGGTGGGCCATTCTAACTTAGTGTCAGATATAAGCGTTGAAGAAAGACCTACATGGAGGCTAGTCCTACAACCAACATGAAAAAGGGTTGGCTCTGTAGAACTTCCTATGACAAGAAGAATCATGAGATAGCACCAGTGATGATCCAAATTGAGTGATGATCCAAATCCAGTGATGATGACCAGTGATGATCCAGATCCAGTGATGATGATCCAGCAGTGATGATCCAGATCCAGTGATGATGTCCCATGATGATCCAGATTCAAAGATTGACGATGAATTGAAGATGAAGATGACTTGAAGACTCATAAGACTTGAGATGCAGATGACGAGATGATCCAGTTGATGCAGAGAAGAAGACCAGTGCTGAAAATTGTGTCGAAAGAATACCTTCCTAGTTAAGAGGGAGTGTTGATGTATTTGTAACTTCGAAATGTATTCATCTATGTATCTTATGTATTGCAACCCGATGTTTATTCCAGGTTGTATCTATAATGTAATTGAGTCATATTGTCATGCCCCGATGTTCTGATCAGGAGGATAAATTATGTAAACAAGTCATGTCAAGTCATAGTGGGTAACCCTCCGATTGTCTAAGGGTTAAAGTCCCAGCAGTTCCGAGGCACTAGGGTTATTAGACTCTCCTAGTAGAGGTCAGCCCTGGTAGGGTTTTAGCCATGTTGGGATTAGTATAAATAGAGAACTGGAGTCTCTATTTATCATACAAGTCATCAACACTCAAGTGTAGCGCATAGTTGAGGAAGGAGAAGACACTAGGGATAGACAAGAAGAAGATTACTGCTGTTGGGAGATCACTTACTGTTTTGGGGCTTTTACTGTTTTGGTGCTAATTCTATCTCTGAGGAATTTGTGGGGTTTTCTCCTTTATGGTTTCGTTGAGGAAAAACACTATGTTCATTGTCTCTTATGTTTGATTGCTGTTCTTGTTATTATCTCAGTTAAAGATCATAATAATGCTAGCTTAATGTTGAAAAACTAGCATGCACCGCCTGGTAAGTCTAGGCTCTCGAGGATGAGGGTGTGGGAGGTTAACTCTAAGGCTCAAGGTTAGAACTCGATCAAAGAAAAATGCAATCAAAATTCTAGGATAGTGAAGTTTTTCTTCTTTCCCAACTTGCAGTCATTGATGTGTTTCTTCATGTTCACTGTAAGACCGGTGCATCAATCATAAAATATGTTTCGCAAACATTCTACACCAAGGTGTGTGTGGTTGTGCATACCCAAGTGTAATGTCACCACACCTACAATCCGTGTAACGGTGGTCACAATGACTTTCAATGGAAAACTCGTGATATCCCCAATAGCAATCTGATTGACATATTTTTATGCTCCTGGTACGTAGTAGGTATTCACATAGTCTGGCACACTCAATGCACCAACACCATGACCTGAACCGGTTAACCTCACGGCTACCCCAAGACACAATAAACCGGTGATAAAGTAGATATCTTTTACGGTGATTTCCAGTATCTCATCTTAAAACTAATAATATTGTCACTTAAAATTAATTATTAATAAAAATTAAATAAATGTACATTACATTGTCAACTTCATTTTTTATCTTGAAATCAATTTTTATAAACAAAGCTTCATTTATGTAGCAAAACTTGTAAGTTTTCCAAGTACTTTGTACGAAAATTATTTGATGTTTTGATTGAATCGAGAAGGAAAGCCTTGTAAATAAGAATGCATGGGACCATTGTCAGGATTGGTCATAAAATCTAGTAAGTCCAAAATAAGATAGTGTTCAAATGGTTCCCAACAATGCAATTTTTGACATTGAAAAAGTTATCATAAACATAGAAAATAATATTTTTATTTTACTTTATTTTTAATATTAAAGATGTAAGCCAATGGAGATTAGACCAATTCGTAACCCGTAATTAAACCAAAAAGTTGTAAATAAAAGATCACATATTCAAATTCCTTATAGATACTTAAAAAAACATTAAAGATTTAGTATTAATCTCTAATTATAATTTTAAAATGTATATAATCTAAAATTCTAAATTTTTAATTTTCAATTCAAATACTAATTAAATATAAGAATGAAACATACAAAACAAGAATTCATAAAATTCTAAAATTTTAATTTTCAATTGAGATACCTATTAAATAAAAAGGGAAACATATAAACAAAAATTAATGTTTTTAAATTAATTATACACACATCCATCCACATCATAGTATTAACATCTAAATGGTCACACTCAACAACTAGCATATAATATAAGATTCAAGTTCAAAATATTTGGTATCTCATATTTCCTTTTAACACAACTAAATGGTTATATGCATCTCTTAATCGTCATTCAATTCACTATTTACTTAGTATATTTTATCATTGTTTACCATTAATTGTTACTCTTTAATTGGATATAATGTCTCACTGAAATTGGACAGATTTACCACTGTTTTTCCACTGAAATGATGTATATTTTATTACTAATATTATTATAATAAATAATTAATGTTATTATGACAAAAATTGTATAAATTATATAACTTTGTAATAATAATAATAATAGTAATAGATATGTTTGATGTCTCATATAAGTAAAATAAATAAAAATTTATGAGAAATCTTATATGTGAAATATCTTGAAGAGAACAAATAAATAAGGAGTGAATTATATTTTTTTTAAAACCTATTTTATTGAAGGCTTTATGAAGATCAAATCTTAAAGAGGAAGAAAAAATAAACATATACTATTTAATGTTTTATGAAGGCAAAATTTTAAAAGGGTTTTCTTTTAAAGAAGGGTATTTTTGGTTTCCACATGAATGTCACACTATGCACACCTCAAAATTCTTGAAAAGATAACCTTTGCTCAAAATTCATCAAAATCTATATGCCTAAACTATCTTTTATGGAAAATGAAAAGATAATGAAAATGTGTATATAAGATGGGCTATGTATTCATGGCTTGAGGTGAAGTACTAATGGAGATCAAAATGAACCAACATGTCATCAGAAAAGTGAGAAATATAGATAAACATGTTTGACATGTTTGAGATGAAATAGGAATCTTTATTAAAAAACATGAATCTTGTAAAACTTATGGGAAGCTTTTGAGAGGATTTTCTCCATATTTAATGCGGATAAGAAAAACAAATTACTTTCTTGCAACAAAATACTGCTTAATTACATAATGCTAACATTAGTCTTAAAGTGCAAGTTTCTCTTTTCTTAGAATCTAACACCAAATTTGATGATAAGTGTCAAAACATGAATAATGATAATGACATTTTGCTTCAACAATTGGCCCGATAAGGAAAAGTCCATCCAAAGCTTGTGCAATTTTAATCAAATCCTTAAACAAACTATAACCGAAATCATAAATAGTAAGGGGAAGAAAGAAGAAGTAATTCACATATTGCAAAAGAATCCTCAAACGTGTTCTTAAGAAACTACTGCTGCATTTTTGTTACTAATTAGCAAATTGAAAGGTATTGGTTTTATGCCACTTTTCCATATTGAGAATAATGGGGGTGGACATATATCACAATAAGATTTTAGGTGATTTACCACACCAAAAATTCCATGACAACCCATTAAAATGACCACTTCTATGATCAATTTGTTGGAGTTTGTGCAACTTTGGAAGCATTCTTTATTTGTACGTCCTACGGGAGTTTGAAGTTGGTGTAATCCATCATACAAACCTAGAAAGAACAATGTAAACCTTGGGGTGAAAAGCAAGCAATAAAATTATAAAAATGTATTTTATTGCTCCTCCAAGAGAAGTCAACCCCAATTTTCTTAGTGTAAAATCAGTATATAGGAGGCGCACCTCCTCATTATAACACACAGTCACACAAGTGCAAATTCCCATTACTAGGAGAGAGAAGTTACCACCTGCAGAAGGAGAAGATTGTTTTGGGGTTTCTATCTCTGGAAAATACTTCCATCTTTTCTCTCTTATTTGTACAATGATATCAGAATTATTATCTCTATACGAAGGTTGTTGGGTTTTCTCCCATTTGGATTTCCAAGGATAAAAATCCTTGTGTCATTGTTTTGTGCTTTGTCTTTCTTCTAGTGATCCTTGATGATCCAGATCTATTATATGCAGTTTTAATCTCAGTATATCTATTTCGATTATAATTAGAGGATTATTATTAGAAGAATTATGTGGATGTCCTCTTTTTATACAGTTATTTATAGTATATTGCAACTGGAAGATATAATAGAGACTTTAGATAAGAGAAGTTTTATGTTATTCTAATACGATTTGAATTAGAGTAGGGGAATATGCGCGATTTAATTTCTACAGTTGAAGGATAATTTACTTCACTTCAGGACTCGATAATGTCCAAGAATTCTAACAATTCCGGGGTCGGATCCTTTCCAACCTTTTATAATAGCTTTATGCCCAAAAATTTTCAGCTACAGAGACTTAATAACCCCAAACTTCTTGAGTAAAAATTTGGAAAATATTCAGGTTCTTATAGTGCAGAAATTAATAAATATTATCATAGAAAACACTATGATCATTTTCTTAAAATTCAAGTAAGAGGTTAATAGGAGCTGCATCCGGGAATCGTCTTGGACATTTTTGTTCTTTTGGGCTAAAAGAGAGCATTTTCAACTAAAATGGAAGACAACCTAGAGGTGTAGGTAAACATTATATTAATAATGGGCTAATTATTCCATGTGCATGGCCCTATCCATGCCTTATTTATCATATCATTTCTAGCAAATATGTGGGTCATTGACCCTGAAATCGTTCTCAAGTACACAAATCGTAGATCCAAGGAAAACCCATAGATCAAGGATGATAACTAGGAAAGGGGAGGAGAAAACACATGAGCATATAAGGAAATCAACCTAAATCTTAGTCCCCTAGTGGGAAAGACACAATCATGCACCTAAGCTAAGGAAAATGCTACTTATGGAAAGAAATTTAACACATTCCATCAACGATAGTGGGAGGTTATGGCGATGACATCAATGATTATGGATTTCATGGTTACATCACACATAAAATTAAGTGTGACACTACCATGTTTAAGATATGTGCATAATTAGCCTTGAGTGTGAAAATACATTCACTACAAGTGTGCCTTGGTATACAAAATAACCTTTATTGGCTATTAGACCATGAATAAACTATGAGACCCAAATGTCTAACATATACAATAAGTATATGAATGATTTTTGTAATTATTCCAATCTTTGGTTTCATTAGGGACACAACATACCCTTATTTACAAAAGTTCTTTGAGCTAAAATCAAGTAGAGTTTGGGTCGAACAACTAGCGGTACTTAAATTCAATGTTACTTGCTACACGTAAATGAACTAGTACTGCTACATTCTCTCCCTTCTCAAAGTTTGTGATCTCAAACCCATGGTATATATTAACATTACTAGTGATAGAATTAATGGGACCCTAGGCCGTATTTATGCATCTATCAATATGTTGATCTTCGCGGTTCTCTTTTACTATAGAGTAATATATTATAGCTATTATGGCCTTGAGTTTATTTATGACAGGGTGGTCATATTAGATAGCGATGTTTATGATTATGATCTCTTCTTCATATAGTCACAATGATTGCATGCTCATTGAAATACCCATCACAAATAAATCCAAATATGCACAACAAGGTTTATATCATGTGGAGGAAGAGATTTAGGAAAGTGATGTTGGGAGATGTTTCTAGCCTCTTCTACACCATCTATGGAAGGAGATTGATTATACTTATTTATTTATTTGTTTTATTTTATTTTATTTTATTGTAACTAGGGGAATCGGCAACTGGAGCTGGGCTGGTACTCGCGTGACACAGGGTCCAGGGATCCATTCTCGCTACCGCTATACCCCTAGGTGCCCCACACCCGCCACAAAACATGGGAGACAGGTAAACCTGAGTGAGATTTTGATCTCGTCACCTCCAATTTACAACAAGTGACTTCATAACAACTGAACCGCCAATGAGCCACACCCGTGCGGGCTATAAGGGAAACTTAACGCTTTCTGTGGGAATCTAACCCATGACTACGTGGTTAAAAAATGATTATATTTATTGATTAAATATTAAGTCACTAATTAGAGTGATTAGGTCCCAATCTTCATGGTTTGTTATGGACCAGATAGATAAATAATCATTGAAAAGAACAAATTCAACAATGCCAAGAGTATATCAAGTGAAAGAGTGAACAAATAAGAAACACCTTTGAGGGGAAACCTCATTTTAAAATATATAAAATGCACAAGATAAGATAATCATTCAAATGGGCCTCCTTTATGTATATATAGGAGACAAAGAGGGCTATAAAGAAATAATAATAAGTTTACATAACTATATATTGCTTATCACAAATACAACAAGAAGACATGAGAAATCATGCACACAAGGAGGATAATTTTTAAAAGTGGTACAAGGTAAGGGAAAAATATCCCATAGGAGGATAAGGAAAACAAGAAGAAAAATAGGGAATAACCTTTGCCAATATCTATGGCCTTGAATATTTAGTTTGAATTTATGGGTAAGTTATCTCCCTTATACTCATCAAATCACCATCCATGCCATTTACATTTTGTTCCTATGCCCAATCTTGAGCATGCATAATCCAACTTTTGGTTTAAGGGCAGTTTTTCACCCTAGCTCACTCCATTTATCCTTTTGTTCCTTGTTGGAAACCGTTGCTTTATTTTGTTTTATAGAGTTAATGATAACATTAAAAAAATTGTTAATTGGTTTTGCGTGCATTTCATTTTCACAATTATGAATCAACTCTTTACCTCCTAATTCAAATATGATGGTTCACTAAATGCACATATATGTAAGAATAACATGGGTACATGTTGTTGCATAATGATATATGTTCTTACCTTATGCTGCTAAAGTTTAGTTTGTACAAGAGTTGTTTATTACTTCCATTTGATTCATGATTTATGAATATTAGATTGTCAAGGAATCGTCTATGTTGTCAATAAAGAAAGTCATTGTATATGTTTAATCACATATGCAACAATTCTTTAAAGCATGGCATAAAATCACTTTGTTGTCAACAACCTACCTCGGTTAAACTTAATCATAATTTCCTACCAGCTACATTGCGATCCTCCATTCAATACTCAATATAACAACACACATAGCATCTTTGTTATTTAAGGTCTATTTGGTTGCAATATTTAATGCATATTAGATCAATCCATTGATGTTCAAATTGTTGTTAGACACATGAATAGATTTGGAAGAATATGACGCATATCAATGAACAATTTTTTTGAAGCAGAGAAAAATGAGAAATAAGTATGTTTTATCAGCTAAAGGATGCCATGACAGCCACATAAATCAGGGCCAAGCTTCGAGAGTATGGCCCAAACTAGTTGCTCTTCCTTCTTTTCAATTCCACACTATTTTAGCTCCAAAACAAGGGATTTAAACTTGGAAAAGTAGAGTTGCAGGGATTCGAAGCTGCTGGGACTCAAAGAGATCAATTCGTTCTCGATTTAATGTCCTCTCATCTCATCTGTCTTACAAAAAATCTCTACAAGCTTCTCCCACACTTCATTAGGTGATGTCAATCCATCAAGATGGAAGAGGAGGTCTCTGGATATGCTCAGACACAGAAGGCCATAGACCACATCCCTCATGTTGTGCCATTTAATTTTCTCTCCAGTTGCATTGGGTTCTGCCTCAGTTTCCATAGTCACCCTATAGAGACCCTTCACTCTCAATAGTATCTCCATCTCTGCTTTCCATTCAAACAAATTAAATGGAGTCAAGATCATCTTCTGAGATTGATCCATAACTCTGAACTGTGCCCTTCAACCAGCAGAATGTGCTCCCAGTCAAGATGTCGAACTTGCAATAGCAATATGGAAGGAGATAAATCAATCTATAAAGGCTCTGATACCATGCGGAAATTGAACCCAAGTGATAGAACAATTGCACTCATAAAATTGCTAATTAGACATGCAAATTTACACACAAAGGAGACTGAAATTGGAGCATAACACTAATTTGTATTGAATAAGTGTACAATAGCCAACCTTATGAAGTCATAGCCTGATGCAATATATAATTACATGAGATATTCAAATGCATAAGGATTCCATTCTAAATAGTAAAAAAGTAGGCTTACTAAATCTAGTCAAATCCCCCATAGGTGCATAAAGCAGTTTCCAAATCTACCTAGAGGCTCACAAATTGGCAAAGTCAAGTAGGGAAGATAATAAGTGATGGAAAGACAACTCATACATGCTTTTATTAGGAGAAAATAATGGAGGATGATGAGGGCAAAAAACAAGTCAACTACACCTAGTCTTACTTTCCCTTTTGCCATAAATCTCAATAAAGCAGACAACTTAGAAGAAAAAGTAGATATGTTCTAGGGAGGATCTGGAATAAAGCAGATATGTTAAATATGGATTCCAGGAAGTTTCCCAAGCGCTCCATGACTCTCTTTTAGCAAGTTTGACTTCTAGGACATGTGGAAGACAACTTGCATGGAGTGGAATATTGGAAACTAGGCAAATAAGACAAAAATGGATTAATTAATGTCTAAGTTAGCTAACTATGGGTTGATTATTCTAACAAGATTGTCAAGGAATCGTCTATGTTGTCAATATAGAAATTCATTGTATATGTTTAATCACATATGCAACAATTCTTTAAAGCATGGCATAAAATCACTTTGTTGTCAACAACCTACCTCGGTTAGACTTAATCATAATTTCCTACCAGCTACATTGCAATCCTCCATTCAATACTCAATATAACAACACACATAGTCTCTTTGTTATTGAAGGTCTATTTGGTTGGAATATTTAATGCATATTAGATCAATCCATTGATGTTCAAATTGTTGTTAGTCACATGAATAGATTTGGAAGAATATGACGCATATCAATGAAAAAAAAATTTGAAGCAGAGGAAAATGAGGAATAAGTATGTTTTATTAGCTAAAGGATGCCATGAAAGCCACATAAATCACCTTCAAATATGTATTATGAAGATCTTTGCGTTTCAATTATTTAGTGGTTAGTCAAATGAATGAACCATTAATGACCCTCTCAAAACTTGGTATTCTCTAATTCCTCAATAATGATCAATGCAATTCATATCTCGACAACCATGAAATATCCAACTTCTTATAGTCAACAATATCATTCTTCCATTATCAACAAAAACAAGAACCACAACGTTCCAATCCGTAGTAGACTTGAAGAGCTTAATAATGTTGTCCACAACAACATCAATAAGCATTGTTGTTCTCTCCTCAACAAAACAAAGACCAATAAATTCTCTTGCCAATTCCTTAGGACAAGAACTACCTACCAAGATTACACCAATTCCAATAACAAATTACATGGTAGCAATACATGAATTATGTAGATCATGACAACTCTAGCTTCTTGCATAAATCATTAATGAGAAATATGAGGAAGAACAATTGCACAAATCACCTATTTTTCACATAGACAAAAACGAATGACCTATCCTAAATTTAAATTTCTTGGGGGAGCAATCAAAACAAAGTGTTAAAATTATCTAAAAGAGAGGTGTTAACTTAGGTTGAAATAGATTGTTTACCTAGGGTTAGGAATTGCATTTTTCTTTATATAGATTTTTAAACTCTTTTTTGTTTGTATTCATAGAACAATATTAGATAAAACTTAGTGTGGAAGGATTGAAGCCTTTATAGGTAATTGCCTAATCATCTTGACAGTTTGATAGCTTTTCTAGAAACTACAAAATCTATATTTCATACAAGATTGAGCCCAACTCCTTCTGCATAATAGTTTTATTTTTGAGGGGATATAGTCCTTGAATTCTAATTTTATACCTAATTTGAATCACTTTATTTTGATATCATGCATAAAAGTTATGCCCAATAATTCGAGAATAATTCTTAGCATATTTGACTTGTTAATTTAAAGTACTTTAAAATTATGTTTCTATTGCAAATAGCTCTATAAATCTAGTTTTGTATCTGTCTAAAAGAATGTCTTTCTGACATTTGACGAAAGAGTTATGCCAAAAATAGTCACCATTGATGAAAGAGTTGTGCAAAAAATAGTCACCATTGATGAAAGAATGAAACTGTAAAGATCTTGTAATGTGGACTGTATCCTAGATTAATGTGTTTCTTTTGCGGAGGAAATGGAGAAATTTCAAAAACTATTTTGAAGGCGTATATTGGTCCTCAAATTCTAGTTCTCTACTTAATCATTTTGATGGCATACCGAAAACTTATGCCCAAAATAATGACTACTTGTGACAAAATCGCCATTGTTAAAAATCAGCCTTCTAGAATATTTCTTAGCAAATTTGACAAATAAATTCAAAGTACTTTAAAAATATGTTTATATTGAAGATAAATATATGAATCTAATTTCATATCCCACTATAAGTATGTCATTCTGACCTTTGATGAAAGGGTTGTGCCAAAAATAGTCAACATTGATCAAAGCATGAAATTGTAAACATCTTTTCAATGTAGACCATATCCTAGCATCTAACATAGAAATTAAATACACTTTCAAAACCTATTTCTAATGGACATATCCCTAGGAATCTACTTCATTATTCCTTTTAGATCACTTCAGTCCGATATCTTACTAAAAGGTTACGATCAAAACACTTTTGGTATCCTAGGTTGGTTACCACTCCAACATGTTTGAAAGAAGCCACTTAATGAATTCCTTTTAGATATGTTTTATAAGCATTATTTATAATCATTCTTAGAATGGAAGAAGAAATTCCTCACATATTTTTTGATCCATAATCTCACCTTATATTGTGGGACAAGTAGTAGTGTTTTTGGTAGTTCGCTAAAGATCAACAAGATTATTGAAGGAGTTCCATTAGAGGAAATTTCAACTCAAAACAAGCCTCCTAAAAAAATTAATAAAATAATAGTTAAAATAATAAAATCATATTTATTAATTTTCAAGGAAGAAAAGAAAAAAACTACATTTTTGTTTGTATTTTAGACATATCTCCCTGTGTTTTTACTCAAATTTTGATTGGGAGAGCTCGTTGGATGCAGAATTAAATTATGCATCCAACGAGTACCTACTCGGCATACTTTTGATGGGCCCCGTGACCCAAAAAACAAGAAATACCTGAAAAAATGTGATGATGATGTCATCATCACATTTTTTCAGGTATTCCTTGTTTTTGGGGTAGCAGGGTCCGTCAAAAGTATGTCGAGTGGGTACTCACTGGATGTGGAATTTAATTCCTCATCCAACGAGCTCTTTTGATTGAAATTTGAGTAAAAACACAGGAAGATATGTCGAAAATACAAACAAAAAAATAGTTTTTGTATGATACCTATCCCCAAATTTATATTAAAAAAATGTTTAAGACCTACACGGTATTTCAAATTTAAAGCAATTTCATTGGCTAACACATGATGACATGGAATTTGAATTAGAGCTAAAAGGCCCATTTTGAGTTGAAATTTCCTATAATGTATGGCTTTCTACAGAAAGGGAAAATTCACCAATGAATTTAATAAGTGAAATATAATAAAATGTAGAATCGTTAACAAGATAAATTATTGATTTTGTAGTAGAGGATCATGGGAACTTGTTATAGAATTGAAGAATATACATATCGAGGACTTAAGACCAAGGGGATTGTTTATGGGATCAATGGATGAGGAAATTGATTTAAAAACATTTTTGGTTATCATTGAATGGTTTGAACATTTTCAAGTCAAACATGGGGGTATTTTCTTTTAGCTCAAGCCAAAGAGAGGAAGGAGAGTTTGAGCAATCTCCAATGAAGACGAACTTTATAATTATTGGCGGGGAATTCTATTAGTAATGGATATTTTATGAACATCATTATGACAACATTGGAAGAGTCTTTAAGCATGAGTTCGAATCAATAGAATTTATGAGCATCATGTTTCCCAATACTTTAACAAAAAAATAAGATGATAAAACATGGCATTGCATAGTTGTTGGAAAAGTGTGAAACATGATGCATTAGTAGAAATTTCCCCTGAAGTTTCACCACCTATACAACTCAAGAAAGGAGATATGTTATAAAATCCTAGTTGTTTCATGATATGATATTTTCATATTCATCATACTAGCTATTCCTTCTCTTGAATAATAACATTTTTACAGATAGTTGAAAAAAGTGCTCAGTATTTATTTATAATCAAAGATTAACCATTCCTTCAACAATGTTTATGCTTTGTATAGAGGTCTTGTGGAGCAACGCGATTTGGATCAATGAAATCAATGATAATACCATGTTTTTTTATAAGTACGCCAACCACCGCAAGAGAACCAATATTATATGGGATATCCAATAGTATCTTTGTTATTGAAGGTCTATTTGGTTGAAATATTTAATGCATATTAGATCAATCCATTGATGTTCAAATTGTTGTTAGACACATGAATAGATTTGGAAGAATATGACGCATATCAATGACCAATTTTTTTGAAGCAGAGAAAAATGAGCAATAAATATGTTTTATCAGCTAAAGGATGCCATGACACCCACATAAATCACCTCCAAATATGTATTATGAAGATCTTTGTGTTTCAATTATTTAGCGGTTATTCAAATGAATGAACCATTAATGACCCTCTCAAAACTTGGTATTCTCTAATTCCTCAATAACGATCAATGCAATTCATATCTCCACAACCATGAAATATCCAACTTCTTATAAGCAACAATATCATTCTTCCATTATCAACAAAAACAAGAACCACAACGTTCCAATCTGTAGTAGACTGAAGAGCTTAACAATGTTGTCCACAACAACATCAATAAGCATTGTTGTTCTCCCCTCAACAAAACAAAGACCAATAAGATCTCTTGCCAATTCCTTAGGACAAGAACTACCTACCAAGATTACACCAATTCCAATAACAAATGACATGGCAGCAATACATGAATTATGTAGATCGTGACAACTCTAGCTTCTTGCATAAATCATTAATGAGAAATATGAGCAAGAACAATTGCACAAATCACCTATTTTTCACTTAGACAAAAATGGATGACGTATCCTAAATTTAAATTTCCTGGGGGAGCTATCAAAACAAAGTGTTAAAATTATCTAAAAGAGAGGTGTTAACTTAGGTTGAAATAGATTGTTTACCTAGGGTTAGGAATTGCATTTCTCTTTATATAGATTTTTAACCTCATTTTAGTTTGTATTCATAGAACAATATTAGATAAAACTCAGTGTGGAAGGATTGAAGCCTTTATAGATAATTGCCTAATCATCTTGACACTTATCATGAAATACCTACATGAATTAATTAAGCATTCTACTCAATACCAAATAACATGAATCAACCAACCCATGATATCCTCATAAAATAATCAAGTATCCAGTTTTTCCTAAAGGTGATCACTTGTATCTGCTATAAAATCATAGTTATTTCATGATATTCTCATATTCATTATACTAATTATTCATTGTCTTAAATGTTGACATTTTTATAGATTGTTGAAAAATGTTCAAAATTTATGATAAAAATTTAAAAATGCCTTCAATGTACACTTCTTTTACGATCAAAGACTAACAATGCTTTCAACATTGTCTACACTTCTTATAGATTTTCTACTGCAAAAAGATTTGAGTCTAATCAAGCAAAGCTATTTTGATAAATGAAAGCGATGTTATCAATAGGTTTTTTTATAACTACGCCAACCACTACAAAAGAATCTGAATCAATCAACACTATATGGGATATTCAAACACAAGACTGCACATCGGCTAAGGAAATAGCGTTGGTTGGAAAATTTTATATATAAGTATTCATATTTGAGCATCCTAAGCTCAAACACAATACTTCAAATTATTTTCTTGGCGATTAACCATTTAGAAATCTGATCTACACCCCATTTTCTCTTGGTGAATACCCATTTCGAAAAGAAGTCTTTTTGTTGAGTGCTTTTGATTCATAAGTTGTTGTATTTGTAGGAAAGGAAATGGTGCATACCCACCTATTGAACAGCATCGACTCAGTTTGCAAAGAAGGCCTCACCAACCTACTGAACAACACCGACTGAATTTGCAAAGAAGGCCAAACCAACCCCATTGTCTTACATTCGTGGGTTTTTAGTTTTCCGGAGATATTTTTTTAGCAAGAAAAAAATAGATGTCTCTGAAACTAGATTCCACTCCCACTAGGGTCCCTTCCCCATTGGTTTCTGAAAACAATATGTTCATGAGTGCCACAAAATCACATTTTTCTATTGAAGAACAAGGGAACAGATCGAATTCTAAGAGCTTCTCTAATGATCTTGAGCATGCATACTCCAACTTTTGGTTTAAGGGTAGTTTTACACCCTAGCTCACTCCATTTATCCTTTTGTTACCTGTTGGAAACTGTTGCTTTATTTTGTTTTATAGAGTTAATGATAACATTAAAAAAAGGGTTAATTGGTTTTGCATGCATTTCATTTTCCCAGTTATGAATCAACTCTTTACCTCCTAATTTAAATATGATGGTTCACTTATTGCATATATATGTAAGAAGAACATGGGTACATGTTGTTGGACAATGATATATGTTCTTATCGTATGCTGCGAAAGTTTAGGTTGTCGAAGAGTCGTTTATTAGTTCCTTTTGATTCATGATTTATGAATTTTAGATTGTCAAGGAATCATCTATGTTTTCAATATAGAAAGGCATTGTATATGTTTAATCACATATGCAAAAAATCTCTAAAGCATGGCATAAAATCACTTTGTTGTCAACAAGCTACCTTGGTTAGACTTAATCATAATTTCCTACCAGCTACATTGCAAGCCTCCATTCAATACTCAATACAACAACACACGTAGTCTCTTTGATATTTAAGGTCTAGTTGGTTGAAATATTTAATGCATACTAGATCAATCCATTGATGTTCAAATTGTTGTTAGTCACATGAATAGATTTGGAAGAATATGACGCAAATCAATGACCAATTTTTTTTAAGCAGAGGAAACTGAGGAATAAGTTTGTTTTTTCAGCTAAAGGATGACATGACAACCACATAAATCACCTCCAAATACGTATTATGATCATATTTGCATTTCAATTATTTAGGGGTTAGTCAAATGAATGAACCATTAATGACCCTCTCAAAACTTGGTATCCTCTAATTCCTCAATAACGATCAATGCAAGTCATATCTCCACAACCATGAAATATCCAACTTCTTATAGGCAACAATATCATTCTTCCATTATCAACAAAAACAAGAACCACAACGTTCCAATCCCTAGTAGACTTGAAGAGATTAACAATGTTATCCTCAACAACATCAACAAGCATTGTTGTTCTCTCCTCAAAAAAACAAAGACCAATAAGTTCCCTTGCCAATTCCTTAGGACAAGAACTACCTACCAAGATTACACCAATTCCAATAACCAATGACATGGTAGCAATACATGAATTATGTAGATCGTGACAAATCTAGCTTCTTGCATAAATCATTAATGAGAAATATGAGTAAGAACAATTGCACAAATCACCTATTTTTCACTTAGACAAGAATGGATGACCTAGCCTAAATTTAAATTTTATGGGGGAGCCATCAAAACAATGTGTTAAAATTATCTGAAAGAGAGGTGCTAACTTAGGTTGAAATAGATTGTTTACCTAGGGTTAGGAATTGCATTTCTCTTTATATATATATTTTAACCTCGTATTAGTTTGTATTCATAGAACAATATTAGATAAAACTCAGTGTGGAAGGATTGAAGCCTTTATAGATAATTCCCTAATCATCTTGACACTTTGATAGCTTTTCTAGAAACTACAAAATCTATATTTCATACAAGATTGAGCCCAACTCCTTCTGCATAATAGTTTTATTTTTGAGGGGATATAGTCCTCGAATTCTAATTTTATCCCTAATTTGAATCACTTCATTTTGATATTATGCATAAAAGTTATGCCCAAAATAATGACTGCTTGTTCCAAAATCTCCACTATTAAAAATCAGCTTTCTAGAATAATTCTTAGCATATTTGACTTGTCAATTCAAAGTACTTTAAAGTTATGTTTCTAGTGAACATAGGTCTATAAATCTAGTTTCTTATCCTTCTAAAAGAATGTTGTTCTGACATTTGACGAAAGAGTTGTGCCAAAAATAGTCACCATTGATGAAAGAGTTATGCCAAAAAAGTCACCATTGATGAAAGAATGAAACTATAAAGATCTTGTAATGTGGACTGTATCCTAGAATAATGTATTTATTTTGAGGGGGGAATGGAGAAATTTGAAAAACTATTTTGAGGGCATATATTGGTCCTCAAATTCTACTTCTCGACTTAATCATTTTGATGGCATACCGAAAACTTATGCCCAAAATAATGACTACTTGTGACAAAGTCTCCTTTGTTAAAAATCATCATTCTAGAATATTTCTTAGCAAATTTAACAAATAAATTCAAAGTACTTTTAAATTTTGTTTATATTGAAGATAAATCTATGAATCTAATTTCATATCCCACTATAAGCATGTCATTCTGACCTTTGATGAAAGGGTTGTGCCAAAAATAGTTAACATTGTAACGTCCTCGACCCTCCGACCGGCGAAGAGGACGCTACCAAACAAACAAAAACCTCCGGGCAGATAGCCCCATGAACATGAACAAGCAGATAATGCTGAAATATAAAGCTTAAAACATAAACCATACTAAGACGCATAATCCTTCATATACATAGTGGATGCAAACATACATTCATCAAGCATACCAAATGTTCATCATATTCATTAATCAATAATTATAAATACAGAGACAGAATAGTCAAGAATACTCATCTCAAAGAGAATTCGTCCTGCAACCAGCTATGTTGCTGCAATGTTCCACCCAACCATAGGCCAACGTTCTCATCAATCTCTCGGCAACACTGCCACCCTCGAGTTGGGCATGATTCCTCAAGGAATAAGGGTCAAAGCAGGCTTACACATAGCCAATCCCACACAGTAGGGTTTATCAGGCCATCAAGGAGCTAGGAAAGGCTAAATGCTAAGCCGGTGGTCTCAATGGAGAGCTAAGGACGCCTACACTAGAGCTAACCTGACTTCTAAGACATCCACACACCCAACACCAGGAATCGATTTCTTCTCTGCTTCACAGTCCCTCAGGCCCTGACTTCCCTTTCCAATACTCTTCAAGAGTTGTGGAGAAGAAAGCCAGCAGTCTAACTCTATCTGAGTGGCTCCCAAACACCAGGTTTCTCAAGCATACCCCACCTCTAATCCCACTCTAACAGTCTGAAGACCAACCACTGCACACCTGTGGTAAAACAATCAGTTCACAGCTGGGATAGGGAAAAACAAAACCTGAGTCGTTCTTGGCCCTATCGTGGCCAAAACGACTCAATGTCAACCTACAACAGCTCAAAACGTGAGAGAAACCACATCCATGAACAATGGAGGGAAAACCACAACAAACCACCAAATTAGGGAAAGAACCACAGTCCCGGCTCAATGATGAAGTGACGAAAACATTACACAATCCCAAAACGGGAGAGAAGTCCGATTCTCAATCTTGGACTGGGAAAAATAGGTACGCGGACCACAAAACCATGAGGGTAACACACATGCACATAGTCTGATAATACAAAAGGGAAATCGATCCTCTTCCCAGGCCGGGGAAGAACATAGCCGATCTCACCGTGAAGAACCACGGATACCTTTCACAGTCCAATAATGTAAACAGGGTTAGACTCTCTGCGTGAACGGAGGAAAAACAGAACAACTCGCTGTGGGAGGAAAAACAGGTCCACCGACCAGCAATCGACGAGAGAAGGGAGAATTGAGCAGACCCCTTGCCTGCGTGAGATGGTCAAGACAAACCCCTCGAGTGGAAGAGTGGAGAGAGTGGTAATAGTTTCCTTACCCCCAGCGACATGAAGAGGAAGAGTTCGCTGGTGGAGTGGGCACGTGGGAAAGGACTGACAGTCCTGCTACACCCACCACTACTCAGCAATAATTGCTCCCAGAAAGTATAAGTTTAAACAGGTGGCCGACACATGGCAAACTCCCAATGACCCCCATGGGTTAGACAACCCCCCCTTAACCTTAGGAGTCATGCCCTTTTCATTTAACGTTGCACCGTCGTAGCTGGGTGTAGGTTTATTTTAATTAATGTACATGTTTACATGATGCCCAAAACTATAATGTGTCGGATAGCACGATATACCATCGGTAAAGATCCCTATTGTCGAGACATACATAACCAAATCGATGGTGGGGATTTTGCCTTTAGCTCTACACCACGATTAATTTCAACATATACATCATGTATCTTTTAATGCAACTGAGGTCAAAACCGGGGATATTACAATCCCCTCCCCCTTGGAATAACACCGTCCTTGGTGTTCCAATACATAGGAATGCATATACAATTTGCACATCAAAATTTCAAAATTGTAGATCTGTCCCACATTCAATTATTTACTTGAACTTTCAGGACCAAGCCCCTCAGCTTCCACGAGCTTCTCTTGTTGGTTCTCAACTTTCGGATCATCCCCAAGTCGAGGAACTTTGTGGCTACTGCCCTCTTTATGTTCCCTCGTTGGGTAGTCCCAATGGTAATGATGTCCTCCGCATTTCCAACATTTCACTGGCTGCTTCATCCTTACTTGCTCAATTTCCTTTCAACCTTCATGCCTGGAACGTTTCTTAACGAATTGCTTAGACGAATGTCCCATCATTGATCCATTTTCCTTGCCTTTACGGATTGCCCCTAGAAGGCTTTTTTTTTACCTCCTTTTGCAAACCAATAGAGTCTTGCAAAATCTAGTGGTTCATCTCATTCTGCCTTTTCTGTATCTTGAGCATCTCTCCAAGATTCTCTTGGGTCCTGGCAATCGTTTGAAGGAGACTTCTATCCAAGTCCAACAACTTTGGGTCTGCTGCCATGATCAATGTGCACCACTGGATTTCACCTTTCTCACCTATGAAATGCATCATTGAAATTCTGTTAGACCAAGCATAATATAGGCATTAATATCAGTCAAATAATTGCCCAATTGGCATGACATTCCAAGTCTCATCAAGGAGACTTTCATATTTTTCATGCCTTCCCAATAGGCACATGGGCTCATTAATGTCCATCCTTGGGCAGGGAATTAACCATT
>LPNX010511862.1:11365-21632 GCA_001517045.1 Pseudotsuga menziesii | reverse complement strand
CAGCCTCTTTCACTTCACCGTGAATGCTGGACCAATCCCTCTTGGTCATGACACTTAGTGTCTCCGGTCTATTTCAGACCTCTCAACCATGGAGCCTCCCACATGGTTTGTCACGGCTGCTAGGACCTTCACAGTCTCACTAGCACCTTTTTCATTACTGCTTATTCTGAGCTCTTCAAGATAGTCACATGTCCACATGCACCCCTGCTCTCATAGTCCTCGCTCCCAGCGATACCTATATTCAAACATTGAATAGATTCACATGTTTAGTTTATTCTCATCGGTTTTTATCTCTAAAGCAAGAGCTTAAAAAATCATAACCAAATCATATACACATGTATATTCTTAAGCAAAATTTTGCAAAATAATCCAATACTTATCTGTATTGTGCATTTCCTCGTTGGTCCACAGGATCCTGCTTCGCTTTGCAAGCCTTGGGATCACCTATGGACTTGGATGTTAGGTTAGCACGCAGGCTGCTTCACAACATCCTTTTATATATATATCAGGCATAGTCAAGCCAACCTACAGTTGGGTTTATCAGACCGTTCAGCCAAGCCAATACACAATTGGGTTTATCATGCCATAGGCAATTAAGCCAATACACTACTGGGTTTATCAGGCTACTCAGCCAAGCGAGCTATTAGTTGGCTTTATCAGACTGTAGGTAGTCAAACCAACACTGTAACATTTCCCCAATTTCCACAACATCAAATAATTACACAGTCAATCCAACCTTCAGTTAGGTTTATCAGACCGTCAACAAATCACCTGCACTTATATCAACAACCAATCATCAGCCAAGCCAACACCGTTGGGTTTATCAGGCCATCAACAACAACACATGCACTTATATCAATAATAAACAACCATTTCCAGGTTTCATTTCCCAGCAGTGAGCTCTACTTCCACTATCCCATTCGACACAAGAAACCATTCCCTTCTCGGTGCTCTTTAGTAGAAGGTAGGATGAGCCCAAGCCATTGTCCATTTAGTGTACAACACCAGACTCCATTTGTTTAGCCTGACAACATAAGAAATATAAGCAACTCATCAGCGTTATTGCTCTAAAACTGAAATCATATTTCACATCATTCACTATTAAGTATTGAGACACTAGGAGTGCGTCCACTCCCTAGGGTGTAATCAATATTGAAAAACCCTTCCATGATTCGACATCAGAAAAGTGTGCACCCTTTTCCGGTATGAGCCATGTAGGCCCTATTCATACTCAAGCAATCGGTCATAATGGAAATAATATCAAAACATGTTCTGCATATTGAATTTAACAATTTGACATGCATATTCTTCTCTAGGGTTACAGAACACTTATCCATTTGCCGAAGCAGGGCTCCCTTCTCTGAGTTAACAGTCCCTCGGTTTTCCATCCTAATTCCTCTTTACATTTCGTATCCACACATGTCTTACCAACATAACCTATACCATCTCACTTATGTTGCTTACCAAACATGTAGTGCAGATGAGACATTTCCAAAATGTCCAATGGAGTTTCACCCGAAACCCATTTCCAAGATAAGGAAAAACCTTCCCATAAAGTTTGGCTCTTGCAGGCCATCACACATGATCTTCCTGCAGTGTGTACCCCTGGCACATTCATCAAATATCCAAACAGTCAATTATTACCTGATAATACAATCTAATTTGATTGTTCCATAACCAAGCAATGACATTAGTAATTAAATTCAATGAGAATTTGCGATTTTTTTTACTACAGAAACTTATTCGCTTGGCAATGAGGTGATCCTCATTTGTGGGTCTCTTGTAAGCAGCACTACTATGCCCATTATAAGTTTATGCTTACTAGCATAACATGAACACCCACTTACAATGCATCCTCCTGACACGATCTTATGCAAGCCAATAGTGATTAGTAGTTGTCAGCAATTTCTTAAATCCTAAATTCACAAATTCAAATTTAACAACCCATTATGCATACAAACTATTTTCACAGCCATGAGACTCTTCTCATAAGGTTTGGCTCTTTCACATGGTAGATTCCAGCATTTGTCATGGTCTTACTCTCATTGCCATGCTCCAAACAATCTACCTGAAACCTAAAATTCAATCAGCCAAACACTTGGTAAGTCTAGATGCATATAACCTTTTCATTGCTGCAACCATCATTGAAGCATTTTTAGAATTTATAAAATTCAAATACTTCCAACTGTTAATCACATCAATATTACCAAAACCCATTTACTTCACGCAATCATTATCATACTTTAAATTACAGGGTACATTCACATCATTTATGCAATTAAATGAAATGTTTAGATACTCCTTACTTCACAAGCGTATCATTTGTACCACCTTGCTCTTCCATAGAGCATGTATGGCAGCCAATTGATCATGACTACCCTCTTCATGCGCTTACTATCCTGCATTCATAACAACTCTTGAAATGGTTCCAGAATTGTCATCAATTCATCATTTCAGCCATTAGTTATTTATAATATCACATGCACTATCTCAATGCATTCATGCAATGCATCACAACATTTGCACCCATACTTACGTAATCAGTTACTCACACCCTTCATATGCATCCATTCAATGCATAACTACAAGATCTATAAAATCTTTTAATGCATATCCACTCAATGCTACCTTGCATTGATTTAGGAATACTATGCATTCAAGATACCATGCTTGGCCTAACCATGACTACTTCATATAGGATGCATGACTACAATCAAGATCATCAGTGCTTACTTTCCTTGGGCTACTAAGCTCATAACAACATAATACAGGCAAGACACATTTCTATATGAATGCAGCATAAAATTCAAATACCCACATGGTATGAGACCTCTTTCTTTTACCACTCCATGCAATTGTCATAATTAAACTCTTACCTTCATGGGTCCTACTTACACCCTTGACATTACCAGTTTGGTTGTAGGTCCTTTGTAGGAGATTGCACAATTTGCTCACCAACTTTTGATTCTTGACTTGTTGCCTTATCCCTTTCTCCATAGGGTTGCTAGTCACATTCGTCAGCATCAGCAACATATTCATCCATGTCCATGTTGTCGTTGGTTTTCCATGAATGCCAACACCAATGCAATAATTATCATTAGTGGCTCATTATAAATGTATAATTCTCACTATTCTTACCAACATGTAATATCTTATGCATGTAAGGCATATCTTCAAAAATTTCATGTATAAAACTTGTAATCATAATTAGCAAGACAGGGTTTAAGGAAATTTCCCTTTTCGAGTCCCTCATCCTTGTATGAAACTCCTTTTCCACACAACAACTGGTTTGACTTCATGGTCTTGCTATCTCTGGGCATGTAATTCCCGGATTTGTCCATATTGACAGTAACACATTTCTTTTTCAAGCAATCACTAGTATTTTGCTGTTCCGCATTTAAATTTTGGTGACTCTCCCATGTTCCTTGTTGGATAAGCTTTCCAATGCCTATCCACATGCTTTATTCTGACATCAGGTGTGAAAACCACATCATTTCAAAAATGATGGAAAAACACACCACTGAATTTTGGTCTGAAATGCGAACTTCAGCCACCTAGAGTTTTCTCCCTTTTCAGTCCTGAAACTACTGAAAACCCACTGGAACACTAGCTGGAATTTGTTAAAAATTATACTAAAAAACAGTTGAAAGCTGCTTGAAAAATCCACTTGAAACCCCAAAAATTCCTTTTCCCCCAATCGGATCTCTTTCCAACTAAATTTTTGACATTTCAGCGAGCAAATCGTCTAAACTTCCGATCTGCATCGGCGATGCCAAGGACTGTTCATCGAGTCCTTTTCTCACTAACCTTCCAACATTTCGGCGGCTAAAACGTCTAATTTTCTCCTCTGCTCATCAGCGGGTTGTTTGCCTATTTCCTTCCGTTGTATTGGGCCTGTAGTGGTCTAATACTCCGAGTTTTATTAGCGATTAGGGCCATTCAGTATTATCACATTGGCGAGAAAATTGACTAACCGCTGCATCGACGGTCGGGTGCTCTGTGCATCGGGTGGGTCATTGTCTATGCTTTCATAACGGCGGACGCGCATTCAGCCAAACTTTTCCGATGCCCATCGGTGGACCAAACCACAAACTTCTCCCGCGGTGTCGGCGAATAATTCAACTATAATTTTTCAATCGGCGGTCAAAACAACTGTCCATTGAAGGGATAGTCTACTAAATAGCCGCAACGGAGGACACTCGATTAACTATCTTCCATCGATCGGTGCTCTAATCATCTATCATTCGCCAATCGTCGATGGGTTCGACACTTAGATAAATTTCTGAAATTTCTTCCTTGCATTGGCTCTTCCTTCAACTAAGGATCGCCGATCCACTTCACTAGCCTCGGTAGCCTCATCATCTATTCGTCGGCGATTCGGTCCTTTACTCATCGGCGATCCCAACACCTAAACTTTTTTGATCACCAATGATCTCATGCCTTAGAAAAATTTTGGAAATTTTTCTGTTGTGTCGGCTGTCGGAACGACTTTCCTCTACGGCATCGACGGTCAGGGACTCTATCCGTCGAAAGGATAGACCACTAGCCAGCCGCAATGGCGGATGCCCAATCAACTAATTTTACCCGACGTAGCTCATCGGCAGTTCCATCACCTATTCATCGACGATCCCATCATCTAAAGTTTGTCGATCATCGATGGGTTCCACACTTAAGCGAATTTTTTAAGGAAATTCCTCCTTTTCCTCTGCGTCAGCGCTCTCGTCCGCTAATTCTCGTCGACGTTTCGACAGTTTTCAGAGGATCTCTGCTGCCATTTCGGCTAGTTGATCAACTAAATGTCACTGATCTAACTAATTTCACTGCCGTCGAGGTCTGCATCGGAGGTCCATCTGTCTAAGTTTTTCGATGTGCAAACGGCCAACACTTAGACAATTTTCTGAAACCAAGGTTGTTTGTCCCTCGTCAGGTGACCTTCAGACTAGCTCTTCCACTGCATCGGAAGAGCTTCTCACTAAGTTTTTCAACGAGCCATTAATTCTGGCACTTAAAATTTTTGAATTTTCTTGTTGTTCACCCATTTCCTCTTGGTTTCTTTTGGGCAGTAAGCAACCTGCCTCTATTAACTGATCTTTCCTGGCCCTCTAAGGCCCAAATGCTGCAACATAAGCTCTGTCACTGCATATTCATGGCCCATTCAGGCCCATGCTGCAACTTTGGCTCTAATACCATACTGGAACGTCCTCGACCCTCCGACCGACGAAGAGGACACTACCAAACAACAAAAACCTCCGGTCAAATAGCCCCATGAACATGAGCAAGCAAATAATGCTGAAATATAAAGCTTAAAACATAAAACATACTAAGATGCATAATCCTTCATATACATAGCGGAAGCAAACATACATTCATCAAGCATACCACATGTTCATCATATTCATTAATCAGTAATTATAACTACAGAGACGGAATAGTCAAGAACACTCATCTCAAAAAGAATTCTTCTTGCAACCAGCTACGTCGTTGCAACATTCCACCCAACCATAGGCCAGCGTGCTCATCAATCTCTCAGCAACACTGCCACCCCCGAGCTGGGCATGATTCCTCAAGGAATAAGGGTCAAAGCAGGCTTACACATAGCCAAGGTACACAAATCAACCAAGCCCACACAGTAGGGTTTATCAGGCCGTCAAGGAGCTAAGAAAGGCTAAATGCTAAGCTGGTGGTCTCAATGGAGAGCTAAGGATGCCTACACCAGAGATAACCTGACTTCTAAGACATCCACACACCCAACACTAGGAATCAGTCCCTTCTTTGCTTCACAATCCCTCAGGCCCTGACTTCCCTTTCCAATACTCTTCAAGGGTTGTGGAGAAGAAAGCCAGCAGTCTAACTCTATCTAAGTGGCTCCCAAACACCAGGTTTCTCAAGCATACCCAGCCTCTAATCCCACTCTAACAGTCTGAAGACCAACCACTGCACACCCGTGGTAAAACAATCACTTCACAGCTTGAATAGGGAAAAACAAAACCTGAGTCGTTCTTGGCCCTATCGTGGCCAAAACAACTCAATGTCAACCTATAGCAGCTCAAAACGTGAAAGAAACCACAGCCACAAACAATGGAGGGAAAACCACAACAAACCACCAAATTAGGGAAAGAACCACAGTCCCGGCTCAATGATGAGGCGACGAAAACATTACACAGTCCCAAAATGGGAGAGAAGTCCTATTCTCAATCTTGGACTGGGAAAAACAGGTACACGGACCACACAACCATGAGGGTAACACACATGCACACACTCCGATAATACAAAAGGGAAATCGATCCTCTTCCCAGGCCGGGGAAGAACATAGCCGATGTCACCGTGAAGAACCACGAATCATCTTTCACAATACGATAATGTAAACAGGGTCAAACTCTTTGCGTGAACGGAGGAAAAACAGAACGACTCTTTGTGGGAGGAAAAACATGTCCACCTACTAGCAATTGGCAAGAGAATTGAGAACCAAGCAGACCCCCTGCCTGCGTGAGATGGTCAAGACAAAACCCTCGAGTGGAAGAGTGGAGAGAGTGGTAATAGTTTCCCTGCCCCCAGCGATGTGAAGAGGAAGAGTCCACTGGTGGAGTGGGCACGTGGGCAAGGACTGACAGTCCTGCTACACCCACCACTACTCAGCAATAACTGCTCCTAGACAGCAAAAGTTTAAATGGGTGGCCGACACATGGCAAACTCCTAATGACCCCCACAGGTTAGACAACCCCCCCTTAACCTTAGGAGTCATGCCCTTTTCATTTAATGTTGCACTGTCGTAGCTGGCTGTAGGTTTATTTTAATTAATGTGCATGTTTACATGATGCCCAAAACTATAATGTGCCGAATAGCACGATATACCATCGGCAACGATCCCTATTGCTAAGACATACATAACCAAATCGAAGGTGTGGCTTTTGCCTTTAGCTCCACACCACAATTAATTTCAACATATACATCATGTATCTTTTAATGCAACCGGGGTCAAAACCGGGGATATTACAAACATTGATCAAAGCATGAAATTGTAAAGAGATTTTCAATGTAGACCATATCCTAGCATTTAACATAGAAATTAAATACACTTTCAAAACCTATTTCTAATGGACATATCCCTAGGAATCTACTTCATTCTTCCTTTTAGATAACTTCAGTCCAATATCTTACTAAAAGGTTACGATCAAAACAATTTTTGGTATCCTAGGTTGGTTAACACTCCAACATGTTTGAAAGAAGCCACTTAATGAATTCTTTTTAGATATGTTTTATAAGCATTATTTATGATCATTCTTAGAATGGAAGATGAAATTCCTCACACATTTTTTGATCCATAATCTCACCTTATATTGTGGAACAAGTAGTAGTGTTTTTTGTAGTTTGCTAAAGATCAACAAGATTATTGGAGTTCTATGGCTTTCTATAGAAAGGGAAAATCCACCAATGAATTTAATAAGTGCAAGATAATAAAATGTAGAATCGTTAACAATAGAAATTATTGATTTTGTAGTAGAGGATCATGGGAACTTGTTATAGAATTGAAGAATATACATATGGAGGACTTAAGACCAAGGGGATTGTTTATGGGATCAATGGATGAGGAAATTGATTTAAAAACATTTGTGGTTATCATTGAATGGTTTGAACATTCTGAAGTCAAATATTGGGGTACTTTATTTTAGCTCAAGCCAAAGAGAGGAAGGAGAGTTTGAGCAATCTCCAATGAAGACGAAGTTTATAATTGTTGGTGGGGAATTCTATTAGTAATGGAAATTTTATGATATGGTATTGCCATATTCATTATACTAGTTATTCCTTCTCTTAAATGATAACATTTTTATAGATAGTTGAAAAAAGTGTTGCAGTATTTATTTTTAATCAAAGATTAACCATGCCTTCAACATTGTTTACACTTCTTTGTCTAGAGGTCTTGTGGAGCAAAGCGATTTGGATCAATGAAAGCAATGATAATACTAGGTTTTTCTTTATAAGTACGCCAACCACCACAAGAGAACCAATATTATATGGGATATTCAAACACAAGACGTCTTGCCGACCAAGGAAATAGCATTTGCAAGAACTATATATAAGTCTTGCTATTTGAGCGTCCTAGGATCAAACGCAAGACTTTGAATTCTCCTCTTGGTGAATACCCATTTCGAAATATGATCTTCGCTCCTATCTTCTTTTGGGGAAATACCCATATGGAAAACAAGTCTTGAACTACTGTATTTGTAGTAAGTGGTGCATACCCACATGTTTAACAACACTGACTGAGTTTGCAAACAAGGCCAAACCGCCCCATTGTCTTACAGTCGTGGTGATATTTATTGAGTAAGAAAAAACAAGATGTGTCTGGAACCAGATTCCACTCCCAGCAGGGTCCCTCCCCCATGTGTTTCCACCACTTCTCCAAACAATATGTTCACATAATCACATGTTTCTAATGTAGAAGAAGGCAATGAATCAAATTTGAAAATCCTCTTAGATGGTCTATTGGCTTCACTGAAAGCAAAAGAAGCAACAAATAGAAGGTTTGAAGCTGCAACATGGGTAAAGAGCATGGTTGGGTCTTTGGATATGCCGTGTGAGCATCCCAAGGAGAATTTTTGTCCTTCCTTGCTCACCCTCTCCTTGAGAATCATAGCACACACCACCTCCATAATCCTCCTTGCCAATATCGGAATAATATGCCTCATAAACCAAGTTTTACTTATCATGAAATACCATCCTAGTTATTTCATGATATTCTCATATTCATTATACTAATTATTCATTGTCTTAAATGTTGACATTTTTATAGATTGTTGAAAAATGTTTAAAATTTATGATAAAAATTTAAAAATGCCTTCAACATCGTCTACACTTCTTTTATGATCAAAGATTAACAACGCCTTCAACAGTGTCTACACTTCTTTTAAATTTTCTACTAAAAAAGATTCTAGTCTAGTCAAGCAAAGCTATCTTGATCAATGAAAGCAATGATAATGCCAGGTTTTTTTATAACTACACCAACCATTAAATTTTCTACTAAAAAAGATTCTAGTCTATTCAAGCAAAGCGATCTTGGTCAATGAAAGCTATGATAATACCAGATTTTTTTATAACTACACCAACCACTGCAAAAGAATCCGAATCAATCAACACTATATGGGATATTCAAACACAAGACTGCACGTCGGCTAAGGAAATAGCATTGGAGGAAAAGTTTATATATAAGTATTCCTTATTTGAGCATCCTAGTCTCAAACACAAGACTTCGAATTCTTTTCTTGGAATTTAACCATTTCGAAATATGATGTCCGCCCGGCCTCATCGTCTTTTGGCGAATACCCATTTGGAAAAGAAGTCTTTTTGTTGAGTGCTTCTGATTGATAAACTGCTGTATTTGCAAGAAAGGAAATGGTGCATACCCACCTACTGAACAGCACCGACTGAGTTTTCAAAGAAGGCCAAACCACCCCATTTTCTTACATTCGTGGTTTTTCAGTTTTCTGATGATTTTTTTTAGCAAGAGAAAAAACAAATGTCTCTGGAACCAGATTCCACTCCCAGCAGGGTCCCTTATCCATTGGCCTCTGGAAACAATATGTTCACGAGTTCCACGGAATCACAGGTTTCTAACGTAGAACAAGGCAGCGGATCGAATTCCAAGAGCTTCTCTGAGGTCTATTGACAAATGTCTCTGGAACCAGATTCCACTCCCAGCAGGGTCCCTTATCCATTGGCCTCTGGAAACAATATGTTCACGAGTGCCACGGAATCACAGGTTTCTAATGTAGAACAAGGCAGCGGATCGAATTCCAAGAGCTTCTCTGATGGTGTATTGGCTTCACTGAAAGCAAAGGAAGCAGCGAATAGAAGGTTTGAAGCTGCAGCATGGGTAAAGAGCATGGTTGGGTCTTTGGATATACCGTGTGAGCCATCCGAGGAGGAGTTTTGTCTTTGCTTGAGAAATGGGATCATTTTATGTAACCTTCTCAAGGTTCAACCGGGAGCAGTGTCCAAGGTCATTGCAAATCATGTGGAGGAAGGACTGTCTTTATCTGCCTATCAATATTTTGAGAATGTCCAGAATTTTCTTGTAGCTGTTGAAGAGATGAAGTTGCCCACTTTTGAGCAAGAGAGCTTGCAGCCGGGTTCTACTGCAAAGATTGTTGACTGTATATTGGCGCTGAAGGCTTATCATGAATGGAAACAGTGTGGAGGAAATGGCCCTTTGAGGACCCGTGTGGTTCCAAGAAAGACACGAAATTTCCTTCAACAGTGTGTGCCTGTG
>LPNX010511771.1:95583-130156 GCA_001517045.1 Pseudotsuga menziesii | reverse complement strand
ACTTATTAAAATTTACAAGACTCCAGTGTGTATGCTCTGCACTTGGCTGCGGTTCGTCCAATCAGTCAAGCTGTATCAAAAGCACTTGGGTGACTAGCATAGTTAGGACTCTCCCTCCCCAATTAACAAACCATCAGGTGAAAATCCAACACCTCGATCAAACCTTTACGGTGGCAAAATACCCAAAGGAAGTGGGAACCTACTGAAAAGTGACCTTGGGGCGCCGATCTCTGTCACACCCTAATGGGTGCATTACGAACATAGCCCCAGAGACTCCATTTCAGCCCACATATTCCTTGTGGGTATCCGTATAGGTTTTGTTTTGGACATACTCCAAGTACTCTCGGGTATATCTGGAGTCCCCCTTTTAGCCTAATTTAATCAATCCATACTTCAATTTTAACTTAAAACATACCAATATGCAATCGTAAAACATTCACTCCAAGCACATTGATCTCTTTGATTTGACTCCATTATTAAGGCAATGGTCATTTTTGCTTCATATATATATTGTTTATCAGCTTTGTGCTTTCGTGTGTTATTTTCGTATCTTGTCATCTTCAATTGTTTATAGTTAAAATATTCAAACTCCTCAGTAACTGATTCAGTTTAACATCACCACACTAAGAAATCATCCTTAGTAACTTAATAGGGTCTTCCCCCCTTGGCTCCGTTAGGAGTTGAGCATAAACGGAGGAGTCAAGAACAAGGTGACAGCCTTGACTCGAGACTTGCCCCCAAGGACACACCGAGTGGCTTGAAGATTTCTGCCATGTGATCCAGGTGTGTGAAAAGGAGGCAACAAGATCCATGTCGCAGATACACATTGCATTCATAATTGAGTCGCAAAAGACAGTAAAACATGAAAACAGAAAAAGAACACAATGATTTAGCTCAACTTCCGTCATGTCATATTACTTCCGCACAAAATCACAGATTCTCCAAAATAGTTCACAGATCTATAGATCTCAATTCATGCACAAAGCACACAATCATAGCAAGAGTGATTCAAATATGTGCCCACTGTTAAAAAAGATACTTTAACACCTGCAATTCTACATCTACTTATAGGCTTGCGCCTTTACATTCATGGTCCACTTAGACAACTTCCTAACTAACTCTTAACTGATTCTACAAAACAGTGACCAATATCCACAAAATGTGGTAAAAAACTACAAAATATGACCCAAAATATATAAAATATTCTAATCTCCGACTTGCGCGCCACTTTCCACTTGTGCGGTGTCTTTGAGATTGCGCAGCATCCATGATGGTGCACAACTATCTTATCCCAAAACCTCCTACCAACACCAAGGCATAGAGCATGTGAGACCTCATGGTTTGATGGAAAACCCTACTACGCAACACCTTCTCAATAATAAATAGAACAGTCCTAAGAGGAGGGTCCATCACATGTTTGATGGGTATTTTCCCACCCTGAGAGCATGCACCAATGCTGCAATATTGATATATGAGATCTAATTTCACGTCTCCTCCTCTTGGTATAGAGAGTGACATAGGGTTTCCTCACCTTAAGAGTCCGATGATAAATTAGATGTCTTCCACATCTAGAGTGAGAATGTGAGTCCCAACTTGGAGATGTTGTTGTTCCGAATCCTAGATTTGGATCAAGTGCTCCAATAGATGAACATAAGCCCTCATTTTTGGAATCCAGAATAAATTTAAGATCCCACACTTTCTCAAATCCAATATAGTATTAGGATTGTTTACAACTTGAGCATCATCTATCTCATGTTCCCTTTCCCTCCAAAGCACCATTTTTGTTTCAAGAAACTTGCACAAGGTGGTTGAAACAATGATTAGAAACAATCCTCATCAAAGAATATTTCAAATTTGGCTTAAAACTATTGCTTTAAATTTTTTGGGGTTCAATGACGCTCTTCCTGAAAGGGAGAAGAGTGTCACCTAGGGAACACTTTTAACCCCAAAAATAACAATTAAAACTACACTTAAAACCTAGTTAAAACATAAAATTATGCTATCAAATGAAATAGGAAAGGTAGGGCGTTTACCTGAATCAGAAATAATATTGAATGGTTGACTGGAGCTCCTGCAATCTCCACATCAATATCACCTATCAAAAGAGCCTTTTACACTCAAATTGTATGGAAAAAAAACCAAATGGATAAAAACCTTTTAATTTTGGACCTTTTATTGTCTTTTTTTGGGTAAAATATAATATTTTACTTTAATTATTTAAAATACTATACTATATTTTGTTTTGACCACTTTATTAATGTTTTGAATGAAAAAAGGGTTCTAATACATATTTTTGGAGATTTCAGGTTAATTTGAACAATTTTTGGTTATGGAGGAGTTTGTTTTGACTTTTTACATGCTCCTTTTCAAAATTAAAAATATTTCGAGTGCCTTTGATACTATAGTTCTACTCCTTACAAACTATGTGAAAAGGTGTTGAGTATACTTTTTATCACTTTTCTGGGCTCATAAAACTTGTATGAAAAAGGAACCCCTTGGATTTGTCTTTAAGCTATTTTCAGACTCTCTAAATAGGAAAAAATTGCCAAGCAAACTTGATTCTTTCACTCTTGAAAAAGTATTTGAAAGGTCATCTATTCGGTGATAGTTTACCCCCTTTTTTTCGATTGTTTAGACTGATTTATAAAAAAGGTACACTAGTTCATCATAACTAGAAGAGTTCTTCTAGGTATTATTTTATGTTTTTTCAGACCTTAGGGACTCAATTTATGAAAAAGACCACATTGCAGTCTTCTTTAGTCCTTTCAAACACTCTAAACATGAAATGACACCGAGTTTACCTTTTTTGGACTCGTCAAAATCAAACAATGAAGGACCCATTTTTGGACTAAACTCCTCCTCTCTCGGGTTCTTAAAGCATTTGATATTGGACTCATCCTATGCTGAGCTATATCGAGCATATTTTACCCTTTTACAGCCCATTAAAAACCAAAGAGGTACTCATCTAGCATGATGGGGAAATTAAGGGAAAGGGAATATAATTTTCATTTGTATTAATGGCAGCTTATGGTCACCCTTGAACATGGCACCTGTTTTCATTTTATTCAAACAATTGAGTAATAAGCTTGTCCTCGAGTCGATCCACATTCATGAGTCATTTTTATCCTACGATTCATTCAAAGAATTCATCGTCTTTTCTTTGCTTTATGTTTTGGTCTCTGCCTCGTTGAGTCAATGCTTCCAAGTCACTTGTCATGCCATTCAATGTTCAAGGGGAGTCTTGTATTTACAACTAGCCTCTATAGTTACCTTACCTTCTTTTATGTCGGTTATCTCTTAGTTAGTACTATAGTTGATCCATAATAAGAATCACTTTAAACAAATTTGTCCTAGTTCCCCTGCGATGATGGGGGAAACATCATGGCCCTCCTTCGACCAGACTATTCTCGTTGACACCCATACATCATCCAAAAATTAGTATTAGAAACCAGTTAATACCTTGAAGCATGTATGCCTCAATTTCAAGTTTCCTCGCTTTCAACAGTAGGATTCCATCGTTGGCTTCTGATTGAAATATTCCGCTGATTGTTCGACCTCAACTCATTTATTCACATTTGGAGGAATTTACTACGGTACCTTGGGAATCATTGACATAAATGGTGATTTCCCTTGCACTTGTTAATGGTATACATTAATGACCGATGATCATGTGGTTTAGACCATGTTTGACATCAGGGAACTTATTCACATGGATAGAATCATACTATTTGAGATTGGGATGAAGACCTTGGGTGTTTAAGCATTCATTCTCCCCAAGTTGTGATGGAGTATTTTTAATTGCATATATCCACAATGTATATCTGGTGGCTATGCTCAATTTTGACTCATGATGACATATATCAACAGTGTATGTCTAGTAGATATTTCCAAATTTGAGTTTTATTCATCATGGATCTACATTGTATGTCAGTAGCCATGATATATACATCTAGACATGGATCTGCAATATATTGGTAGACAACCATGTCTTGAGTCATTCGAAGTACATATATAAGATTATATGGTCTCGTAAAAAGTATTCAACCGACAGTATTTTGCCTCATCTTCCAACTACATCTGTCAAATCATTTCACCTGTCACATCCCTCTAGCTTCATACTATTTGGGGATATCAATTACACCAAAATATTGTCATCTTCTTGTGTATTTGCCTATATCCCTAAATTATTTGTTCCAAAATGCTGGAGAATAACTCTTTCATTACCATAATTCCAATTTCTAGTAGCACTGACGCACCCTACCTTTTGACATAAGGGGTCAGACTATGATGACACTGGGTTCTAATGGAAAAAGAGTCTTGGTGGCACTCCTTACCTTTATAAATGGAGTGTCCTATTCTTGATGCCATTTTATAGTGTACAAGGTATGCCAACGCTCATTAAAAGGAAAAAAAGAAGTATCGATAGCTTTCCATAAGAAATCCCTCGTGGAGGCTTATCCCAACCAACCATAATAGGTGGAAATCGAGCCCCAAATCCATAGGTATGACACATTAACTTTATACAAGTAATTCTCAAATCCTTTGATCCCTTTTTTCCTATAAATACAATCTCACTCTCATGGTGGAAGGGACGAACAAGAAATCACCCATATGCTATTGAAATCTTTCTATAGTTGAGAGGAAAAATGATTGTGGGAAGAAGCACAACCGAGGGTCTTTGGCTGCGACTTTTCCCTTTAGTCTGTTAATGCAATCATGTTTTTCTTTCCCATAAACATTGTGTAATTATGTTTATTATTTTTCTCCTTGGTCATTAGTATACATCTAGTTGATTATCGTGTATGTTTCCACTTGTTTCCTATTTCTTTGACCTTTGTGCAGGTTCTTCTATGTCAACCGATGCTAAAGCTTCAAGCTAGTAGGGACAACCTTCAGATAAGGTAAGATTTTATTCTACTCAACTAATCTGATTAGATCTAGGGAAAGGTTTTCATTATTGTTTGTGTTTTATTCTAGATCTATACCTTATAGACTAGGGAAACAATCTTTGTCTGTACTGATTGAGTTTTTTCGGCTAACAATGCATGCAGATACATGTGCATGTGTGTGTGTGCATCTATGCATGCATGCACATACATATGCACGTGAGTGTGTGTGCAGTGTGTGCATATGTGCATGCACATACATATGTGTGTGCGTTCCTACACACATGTGTGCATGTGTAGTCCCTCACTTGTTTCAAAGTAAAAAATTACAAAGTGAGAATGTTGGTACCTTTCTAGCACCCATATGGAGGACATTGGTCGATGCTAACCAAAATACCAATGAGTATAATTCCAAGGCAAAGAATCAAATGGGATCAAGATATTTGTGAACTTTCGAACAAGAGAATATACCAATCAGGAAAACCCTTGGAGATATTATTAGTATTCATATATGTGTAATGTTTGTATTTAACTATAAGAATATAGTTAGAAAACCCCTTTGATACAATGATAATTTTATAGAATTCATAGTGAATGCCTTGTATGCGATGCATAGTGACCTACATTTTCTATGAAATTTGGTTTCATGATAAGATTCCAAATTGTCACCTACACACACACACACTCAAATTCATTGAAGCTCCATTCCAATATGAGTGAGTAACCACTACTTTATTTTTTATTTAACACTAGGATACAAATGTCCTATGATTCTATGGAAGTATTCTTTGGCCATTAAGACATAAATGGGGTATCTATTCCATGAAAATTTCCCTAGTATGTACATACCCCTAGCCCCACCTATATTTTCAATCATAGGCACACACAAGTATAAAATCAATTGTGTCATTGGAGAAACCTAAACCCTAATGGGTATGATCAAAACAACACCTTAAATTAACAAAACACCCACCTATATGTTTTTGAATAGATTCTTCTAACATATTATGTAATGTCCCCAATATTTTACTATGGACCACTCTATTAGACTATGGAATTCAATGGTCTAAAGTCACTTGAAAAATTAAAGAATTGTAAAGTGGTGATTTGGGTGATGAGGCACCATGGAAAATCCAAGCTACAAGGGAAAAAATTGATGAAGATTCATGAGAAGGGAACATTAGGGAGATTTTGGGCCTAAGATGACATGTGGAGCACTCCAAAACAAGACAAAAACCTCCATGAGGGCACATTTGTGGGTGAGAATCCCAATGATGGTGATACTTATGAGGTGGTGAGAATCCCAATGTTGGTGATAATTATGAGGTGGTGAGAATCCCAAGGAAGTGTAACACCCACCAAATGAAGAGGAAATATCATTGTAACTTCCCAGTGACTAAAAATAACTAATGAGGTTGATTTGGGAAAGGAGGGACATTCCAAGGATTTTAAATACCACCAAACACAAAGGGAATCTCAAAGTAACTCCCCTCTAGGACCACACTAACAATTGAATATAGTTGAGGCGTCATAAGAGATTATTCTCTCATAAAATTGAATCTTATTATTATTTTTGAGATAAAACTATAGAATGAGGTGGAATTAATCACAAGGAGTCATTCTCTCCTAGAAATAGTTTTTATTAATATTTTCAAGAGAGAAATCTAGAAGGGGGTGTTGTAATCAAATAGATTGCATAGTTACCAATGATACATATTACATATTTATAAAAGCAATGATATATACAAGAGACAAGGAATGATAGATAGAATAACAAGTAATATATTACTCAAAAACACATAAAGGGTTCAATACATCCAATCAAAATGATTCTTTATCTGACTCTCCGACCTATTTATATTCTTTACAAGAGGTTACATAAATACTTGTCAGTTCAACTAACTGATTTGAACTATGAGGTTGACATAATCTATTGCTATACTTTACATTTAGTTGACTGGAGGACCTAGTCAGCTAGCCGACTTAGGCTCCTCCAACATCTCCCCCAACTCAATCTTTCTTCGTCCCGAATAAATGAGGAGATGAAAATTGTTCTGTCTGAGTAGATAAAACCTGTGGTTTCTCTTTATTATGGATTGTTATGATTGGTGGACTGTTGTTACTAAAAACATGCCTCTACAATAGATTCAACAGAGATTGATAGTTGGTGCTTAAATTCTTCCCATGCGTGGAGGGAATTATGTATGTCGATTGTAAGAGTGGTGAGAATTTACAAGCTCTCCATATTTTCATGCATAGACAAGTCTAGGATGTTACCCATGTCGGACCCTTGTAGTTCCATTTTTTCCGCAGCAGTAGAGAGCAGTTGTTGAAGTTGTGGTATGAATTTGTTAACTCTTGGAGAGGATAACTTGAGCTTCACTAATCCAATTATGTTCTTTCTTATCTAGTTTTTCAAGTTTATTGATTTCCAAAACAAGTTGATCATCAATGGCCTGGGCCATTGCTTCATCGGTAACTAGTCGACGGTGTTGTAGTGAACTGTTGAGTTCACATTTCTTTGGGATTTCTTCAAATACATGGCCGTAGTAGGTGTACCAATTCCTCAAGATGTCTGTAGTGACAACATATTCTGCAGCATATTGTATTAACGTTCCGCGTGCTTTTGTAAATGCTATGTATTGATTTCTTAGTAGGACAATTGTTTCCTCATCCTGCTCTTTTCGCCTCTTGTTCAACTGCTCCTGAAGGGTCGACACAACGCTCTCAAATATGAGGTATGGTTTTTCAATAAGTTTGTATGAGTCTGTCCCTACTGGAATTGTGATAATCTGCTGTGCTAAGCTCTCATACTTGGATAAAAATGCATTTTTCTCTATTTTTAGTTCTTTAATATATTCTTTGGCCTTCACTCTTCTATGTTTATATTCCTATTTAATTGCATCTGTCAATAGATCTAATTCTTCTTATTTATATTTTTGTGGGCCAAATGTAACTATGGGACTGAATTGATCTATATGAACTAACATGTGTGGTTGCTGCTGTAACTGTTGTAGGCACTACTGTTGTTTCTGCAGTTGTTTGTCTCGTTTCTTCTTTTCTTTTCTTTGCTTCCTCTTTCATCTTTCTTGCTCTTTACTTTGTTTGTTAGTTTTTGTCTATTTTTCTGTTGGATTCTATATCTCTACTGCTTCTTTTTGGCTCTACTCAGTAGCTGGGGTTGTAACAACAGGGCTAGGGCGGATGATGTTGGTAATGTCAGAAGATATTGGAATATTGGTTGAAACATATTTGGTCATAGGTGATGGTAGTGGTGGTGTGCAACAGGAGAAGGATGCAAGATAGGATTGACAGTTAGGATTACTATCTCATGTGGTAAAGGTTGCTCGACATTGCTTTTTGAAGTCAGTTTAGAAGTCAGTTGTAATACAATATTCGAGGGATCGACAGTGGGGTCAGTGGAGCATGGTTCATTATATGAGGGGTGTTGTGGCAGTGCCGAATGGTCGACATGTCAGGGGATGAAAGAAGAACTTTGATTTTCCACAATATTGCTTGTTGAGTGAATATTTTTATGTAGAATGGTTTCAGTATAGCCAACAATTTGTGCTTCAGAGATGGATGGTTGCAGAAGGTCGACAAGTTGAGATTCAAGGATGGCTAAGGTAAACTTATGTCCTTCCTTTACTAAGACTGGTATTTTTACTATCATCATTTTCTAGTTGGGGAGGAGAGATGGAAGCTGGTAGATAAACTCTTGTAGGTTATTATCCTTTTGAATGCGTGCTCTTAATGGTGTTGGTAGCTTCTGCAGATATAGATGGTTTAGAGGTGTAGTAATTGTTGAAGTCGATATAACTTATTCTTTGACAATTGTGGTTGGGGATGGTGGTGGTGGGTTATGGTTGAAGTTCACATGTGGTGCAGTAGCGAACCTAACTTTATTTGAACTTTCTTCTGGTTGGCACGGTCACTGCGCCTCATTTGTGATGAATTTTCCTATTTGTTCTTCGAAAGGTATCTTATGTTTGGAAACATATTCTAAGATTTGTGTTGCATTGTCAAATAGCTCCGCATTGTCATCTTCAATTAGTTCCTGAAGAATAAGATTGCATTTACCCTTTCCTTTTGTTGAACTCTTCCTGTCCTGTGGTGCTTTAAATAATTATCTGGCCACTCGACATATATTTTTCTTTGTGAGAGTGTACTTTGTTCGTGGGGTATCTCATTGAGTGATTTTTCATATGTTTTTTTTGTTTAATCTTGTTCCTGCTGTGCGACTGTTAATGTGATCCCAAGAGGATTAAGATCACCAGTCTGGTCAGAATGGAGTGTAAATGTGTTTAAGTGGACACACATTTCATAATATTCTTCTTTCTCTGTATTAGTTAAAGGTTCGACCATTGGTTGATCGACTCTTTTTGCTAGGGGGGTTATATCCAATCTTGTGCTCGATTGTCGATAAATCTCATCAAAAATTTCCTTAACCATACGGTAAAAGTCGAGTTATTTTGTTGTTCCCATGACACCTTCTAAGTACCAGACCAACGTGTCATCCAACACGAGTTGGATATGTGTAGTCGGTGGTAGAATCTATTGGACATTCTGGGGTAACCTCCATCTAGCTATTTTTTTTCTAGATTTTGAAACCAGTTGTCTTACCAAATTTTTGATGTTCCCACTCCTAGTCGACAACCATTTGGGGAGAATGATTTGAAATTCCACATTATCTGTCCTTTTGGCGTAGTGAAGTCCTTGTCTTCGACTAGTCGAATATGGTACATAGCTATCCATATTATTAATGAAGGAAATCAGATTTGGGCACCCTCTGTTACGGAGAGAAATTCCTATGGATTGGGGTACCACAACAAACAGCTTGAATCCAGAAATCAATCCTTTCCAATATGCAATAGAAATAAAATGTCTAACACTAAAGGATCAGACCTCGTACCTTATTCCGGACGGTTGAAGTAGATCCCCATTGAGCTTTCCAATCTTAAGCTTGAATTGCTTTATTACTTCCTCAACAACAAGTAGACAATACAAGCATTCTATATATCACGGTGTTAGATCTATTCTAGCATATATGATCAATAATGTAAAAGCATTTGACATAATCTCATGGATAAAATATTCATTCAAATACACATCATTGGACAGGAAAATATATTTCTATTAATATAAATCAGAGATTACAAGATACAACCTCTGACGACACGTCTGCAAACCAGAGAAACTGAATCCCCCACTTGGGCCTCCACCACTTCAATCCTCCATCTCTCGATAGCAAGCTCACAAGCAAAAAACAAGCTTGGGAAGAACACAAAAGTGCTCCAAGGGACAAAGGGATGCAGACTCAAGAATAAGTTCCTGCAACAATGGACTATAATTTCTTTGCTCTCAATTCTCTCTTATGCCTTCAATGTACCAAGGGGTTCCTTATATCGCTTTTCAAAGGGGTAATGAAAGGTCGAATCCGAGTGATCTCAAGGCATAGGGAAGGCCAGGAGTCGAATGAGCGGATCCATGTCAAGGAAAAATCCAAAAGGATTTGGATTATGCACACATCCCAATGTACACGGTTTTATTGGTCAAACCCGCGTATGTACGCACTTATATGTTTAAAAGTCGCGTATATCATTTTTGATGTGTTTTTAGCGATGATCAAGGAAACATCAAAGGACAAAAAGTGGTCCATAGGGGCTAAGGAGTCTACAGCGGGACATGGGAAGGCCATACAAAGTGTGACTCACCTAGAGTGGTGAAATCCACTATAACAGATGCCCTCTAATGTATGAGATTAGAGGGGTCATACGATGGCCGAAATAAATTATAAGTCCATCCCAGAAGTGGAGTGATGAAGGATCCCAAATGGAAGACCAGCCACCCAATCAACATAGTACAATAATACAACTTTGCATATAATTGCAAATACATATAGCAGTCTCGGATACATAAGAGTACAATGGCCATGAATAGGCATGATACATGATGTCACATATGTGGTCATAGCCACGTACAATATACATAGATCAGAATCCCCATGATGAAGATATACAAAGGACCATGATCTCCAAAATGGTTGAAGATATATAATAGATCAAGATCTCCATAGTGGCTGGAAATGTCTGACATATATTGGAATCAAGTCACGAGAGCTGAAATCTCATGAACACTGGCACGATCAAGGAGGTAGCATATAAGAGATGCCACCAATATGGAAAGTCTTCTACACAAACCGCTACAACTACATGTCCTACTATGTGAATAGAGGTGTCGAGGTCGAACATAGTAGTCCACCGTTTGATTACCGGTCATTAATGTATACTGTTAACAGACGCGAGATTACCCACCGATAATGAAAATGGGAATCAAGGTACTAGAGTGCAGACTAACAAGTGTGAATAAATGTGTTGAGGTTGAACACTTGAAAGGATCCATCGATCAGGGGACATTGATGTATTCCCAAGAAACTGTTGATGGTGAGAGAACCTTCCACTGATGACTGCAAGTCTTAAGGAACTCAAAATGACTCTAGATTCCAATCCCAGAATAAATGATCTGAAGTCGATGGGATGAAATCCACTGGAAGGAGGGCATTAAGGCATCCCCCATCATCCAACACTAGGTACTCAGCAAAGCTGTATAATGTGGAAGGAATTGATCATAAAGTGCACGAACTAGTAACTGTACTGGGAATGGCCGACATGCAAAGTCAAGATAACTGAGGAATGGCCGACTCAGGTTTCAACTTCCTTCGAACAAGAGAATAACGACGTATGGTGACTGAATGAAGGCAGCATAGACTCTATATGCAAACTGGGACATCCCTGTGACATAGGAGGCATCTCCATGGGGATTGGAAGCTTAACCAGTCGGTGGAGATAAACTCAGATAAATGAGTATAGCTCCTAAATTCAAAATATAACCCAACCAATCGATGTGATATACAGTTCTCTTTTCGAAGGCAACACAACGCGACAGCTGCCACAGATAACATCTTTCCTTGTTTGGCTTTTTGGTTTTTTGATTTTTTTTGGACTTTTTCAGTTATTTGAAAAGCTTGAAAAAAGAATAAACTAGCTTTATAGTTACAAAATAGGAGGAGACGAGCGTCATAATGGCAAACAAACTAGTTCCAAGAAGTGGAACATACCTATGCTCAATGCAAGGATACATGTGTAGGATATCGACACTCGGGGGAAAATCCCCTCCTGGTAAAAAGGGAATCAAGCTGCGAAGGATATTAAAAAATGGCTCTGCATGGCTCAACATGAGACAAGCTCAGGATATATGGCTGAAACGCAATGTCAGGGGAGCCGACATAAAGCTCAATAAGGCAGGCAAAGCTCATGATAATGCATTCACAACTTGACATGAGGGAGTCATGAGGGAAATAGGCCAGCATAAGATCAAGAGGAGTATGAGGCTCTTGTGAAATGTCATGGTGGTACTATACAACAGACTCCCACACCCTAAAGGAGAAATCGTCAGCATGGGCACGAAATGCAAATAAGGAGGTAACTAGGGTACCCATGTAAGGTGAAGCTCTACCACTTGTATCATGCCACTTCTAAAGCAGAAAGAGGGTTCTGTGACATAATAGAGTGGGTTCGTACCTAAGGTCATGTTGATGTGGTCATAAGGTCATGAAAAATGCAAATGGTGGTGAAACCTAACCTATATGCCAGTTCAGACATAATACCTGTGATAGGCACGAACAGGTAAAAACCTCGGAGAGAGTGTACAAAAATTGGACCCTACATGACAACCATATTAGTCCAAAACAAACCAAAATAGTCAATAAAGAATCCAAACTATAGGATATAGGGAGGAATGATCATGACAACTGCACCCAAAGTAAACAATGTGGTGAACGATGGGACATAGAAAGGAAAGTAAGGTGTAGACCCAACGTTCACGCATCCACTACCACCCCCATGAGGGTGACCACTGGTGTAAAAGACCAAGCAAAGGGAATAAAATTACTCCACAAATGGAGTAGAGGATGGAATATGACCATTCCCAAATCTATGAGCAAGGTAAGGGGCTGAGATGCCCCCAAGTCTGACACCAGGGTCTGTACTAGGACCAAGGACGGGTGATATAATACCAAGCATGTCGAAAATAAAAGGACCTAAAATCAAGAGAGCATAAATATACTCAAGTAACCACGATCCCAAAGGCCAACTAGCACACAAAGAGCACACTCCTAAGAAAATGTACAGCCAAAATACAAGCAAACCAAGGGGAGGATATGTGAGCTCCCGAATGTAGCAGTTATGTCTCGCCTAGGAGAGGCTCGAAACTCCCATACACTACAAGCGGAGGTACGTAACCAATTATAGTGGCCCTCAGCTTCAATGCATAAAGCGACTGTGCTGTCCGACCTCTACCTGGCCAGGACACCCACAGAATAACCCCTGCAGAGTACCCCCTTGATATCCTAGGTAAGGCAACTAAGGTCACCTCAATATAATCAATGCTCAGGTGGACAGTCGCAGGCAGGATTGACTGTATGGGTAGGGTAGCAAAGCTTGAAACTTTCAAAAGAGCCCCCAGATACGAATAAAATCCTGGAAATATCTCTGGTGCTACTCAGTTATGACTAGGGGTCATCCCAATCAATAACCATAACAAACAATGCTAAGTGCAATCTTTGTCAAATGAAAAATAGGGTATGCCACTACATGATATGCATAAATATATATTCCTTTCCGAATGTCAATGCAATCCTTGCTATATGAAAGCCTAAAAACAACTCTCATCCAAGAAATCCAATGCAAGTACCTCCTCAAATCCATATCTAAGATGCAACTAAGAGTGCAACTACTTTGTATTTTTCAATATAAAAGAATGAAAGATGCAATAAAAGTCATCTAAAACTCTTAGTCTTTGTAGCAAGTATAAAATACAAGCCCCGCAAGACACCGAGACAAAAATAGTAATGCACTAATGGAAAAACAAAAAGGATAAATGACTAAAATTACTTTCAAAGAAAAATCAATGAAAAAGCGATCTCTGGTCACAAAAGAAGCATCCAACAGACAACATCAGACCCAAGGAAAACCCAACCACACTCACAACCCACCTAGCAACTTCCCACAACATCAAAATCACCAAAAGGGAGGATGTACACAACTATTTAAAGAAAAACTGCGTATGTACACGACTTTTGGCCAAAAATCCGTGTATGTACGTGAATTTTAGCCAAAAACCCGTGTATACATAGAAGGCAGTGGTAAAAAGCAGGCCAAGGCCAAACCAATAAAGGGGAGTGTCAATGGACAAACATACTATAAAATGTGACACAGAAATAGGGAGAAACCAAGAGCAAGTCAAGAATATCAAGCCCATTGTGCCCGCAAACCCCCAAATAAAAACAAGGAACATCCCCAGCGGAGTCGCCAATTCTGTTACAGAGAGAAAATCCTATGGATTGGGGTACCACAACAGACAGCTTGAATCCATAAATCAATCCTTTCCAATATGCAATAGAAATAAAATGTCTAACACTAAAGGATCAGACCTCGTACCTTATTTCGGACGGTTGAAGTAGATCCCCGTTGAGCTTTCCAATCTTCAGCTTGAATTGCTATATTACTTCCTCAACAACAAGTAAACAATACAAGCATTCTATATATCATGGTGTTAGATCTATTCTAGCATATATGATCAATAATGTAAAATAATTTGACATAATCCCATGGATAAAATATTCATTCAAATACACATCATTGGACAGGAAAAGATATTTCTATTAATATAATTAAGAGATTACAAGATACAACCTCTGACGGAACGTCTGTGAACCGGAGAAACTGAATCCCCCACTTGGGCCTCCACCACTTCAATCCTCCATCTCTCGATAGCAAGCTCACAAGCAAAAGGCAAGCTTGGGAAGAACACAAAAGTGCTCCAAGGGACAAAGGGATGCAGACTCAAGCATAAGTTCTGACAACAATGGACTATAGTTTCTTTGCTCTCAATTCTCTCTTATGCCTTCAATGTACCAAGGGGTTCCTTATATAGCTTTTCAAAGGGGTAATGAAAGGTCGAATCTGAGCGATCTCAAGGCATAGGGAAGGCCAAGAGTCGAATGAGTCGGATCCATGTCAAGGAAAACTCCAAAAGGATTTGGATTATGTACACATCCCGATGTATGCGGTTTTATTGGTCAAACCCGCGTATGTACGCGCTTATATGTTTAAAAGTCGCGTATATCATTTTTCATGTGTTTTTAGGGATGATCAAGGAAACATCAAAGGACAAAAAGTGGTCCATAGGGGCTAAGGAGTCTGCAGCGGGACATGGGAAGGCCATACAAAGTGTGATTCACCTAGAGTGGTGAAATCCACTACAACACCCTCCTCTTAGCATTTTACACAAAGATTCCTGATGATCTCAGCTAGGTGGTCGACCCAGCGATATAGTTTTAATATTGCGACTACATTCTAGACCACCTCAAGCATGTTGAGCTTAAGGTCAGAACCTCTTCCCATACTTGTTATGGCCATTGATACAACATTTTCATTTATATTTTGTGTTCCATATAGGATTTGGTTAGCCACTGACCCTCTTGAATTATTCTGTGCCAGTGTATAGGTGAGTTCTTTAACCAAGGCTGGGTATAGTTAAATAGGTAGGGAGTATTCTTTGTTCGATAATATCATGATTTTGTTAATCAGGTCTCCATTGATTTTGACAGGTTTTTCGAAATGTAGCTTCCCATTATGGAATCGACTGATGACAACTGCACAATAAATTAGTTTGTTCCTGCAAAGCTTTCCATTAAAGGTGCATTCATATAATTAAGTATTGTGATGGCTCTTTTTTTTGTGCTTCCTCCCTCCATCGAACACTTGATTATGTTCTCCATTCTGGAATTTCATTCCAAACACTTTTCCATTTTTGCTCAACCAATTTAGCATTGCAGATATTATGTAGTCAATTTTCCAAGGGTGTGATGGATTTTTCTATTTGTCTGATTTTGTTTGTTGCTGATCTAGTAGTTGTGGACGACTTGTTTGGTGCCATTAGGTTGGTTGAATTCTTTGGTTTAGTGGTTTGTTTGATTGGATATGGTGTTCTAGTGCTCTGATGCTCTAGTTCTTCACAGAATAACATCCAAATCTCATCTAATGTGGTGTTTATAGTAAAATTTTCTTGGGCGAGAGAATGTGTAGTGGGTGGTGGTATTAATTGTAGTATTGATAGTGGAATTAAATTTGAAAGACAGGTTGCCGACGTTTCTTTCAAGGTATTCCAACTTTTGTTCTCTAGGTGTCGATGTTCATGATGACTTTATTGAACCATTTTTCTTCTTCTTGGTGTCAGCGTATTTCTTGATCGTGATGGTGTCAGTAGGTATCTTGTCGAGGTGGTTGCAATTCTTCATTCCTTCTCTTATAATATTGATGATTCTTCCTCCCAATTTTTGTTTTACTGCTTCTTGCATCAGCCTTGTTGATAGGATTTATCGAGATTCTTGTCATGCTGTTTTTTTCGTAAATTTTCTTGTGTTTGTTTCGATTTTTATAGTTTTTTTTGGTTGTTTATAGTTACACAATAGTTTCTTTTTTATTGGACCCCATTGACCAATTTCCACAATACATTTCCTTGTAATTTTTTTAGTTGTACTGATTCGTTAGTGTTGAATTCTTCCACAATGTATTGACCCACCCACTCAGTGTGTAGTTTCTTAGGTTTCCCTTTTACTCGACTATTGTACAGCAGTGCAAGGTCTCCAACTGACATATTTTTGTTTTTGATATTTCTATGATGTCAAGATTTTTGTTGTTTTTTTTGGATTTTTTGGTATTGTATTGCGATTAGTTAGTGTTCTTCCAGTTTGGATAGTTTCATTAGTATTTCTTTTCTTGCATGTTCAGCATCGATGTCCAGTATATCGACAATCATGGTATTTTGTTGACGAAAGTGTAAGGGTACAATTGCTTCCTGTCCATAGACAAGTCAAAATGGTGTCTGACTTGTCGATATTTTCTATGTTGTTATGTATTCCCATAATATGATAGGTATCTTGTTGTCCCAATAATATTTGTCGGTATTACATATTTTCGTTAGGCCTCTAGTTTATGTTTTGTTGAAATCTTCAATTGCACCATTAGATTAAGGATGACACGTTGTGCTTTTTCAGTGCTCAATCATGAAATCTTTTGTAAGAGTGGCGATTGTTTTGTTAACAAAATGTGACCCTTGATCGCCAACCAAGGTCAGTGGACAACCAAATATTGTGATGATGTTCTCATATATAAACTTAGAGGCTATATCACTTAAACAAGTTTCAACAGGATCTTCCTCTTCCCACTTGGTAACATATTCGACCACTGCGATGATATATCATGCTCATGTTCATCTACCCAGTGTCAAAAATGGCCCTTTGAAATCAATTGAGCGAATTTCAAATGTTAAGCTTGGATTTACGGATATTAAATAAATTTATGTGCTTGGTAGAGCTGACCTAGTCATTGGTATCGGTCACACTTGTTCATAAATTCTTGATAATCTCGGTGTATGGTCAATTCCTGAAAGTGTCCTCCGGCTGGATCGTAAAGTGCTTCATTGATTATGCTTTGTCTTCCATGGTCGAGAACACATCGTCTAACATAAGTTCGTAGAGAAATCTGTTTACTATGGTGTAGGGTGAAAATTTCATCGCTAGGATCTTCTTCTTCTTTTCATTCATTCCCTCCAGATCTTGTCCTTCCTCTAGGAATTGAGCAATTTCTACTATGTCAGAAGATACAACTTCAATTTAGAATAAATAAGCATTTGGTAGGTTGTCTTCAATTCTGGTCGGTTCATCACCTATGTCTATTCTTGACAAGTGTTTAGGTCCGACATTTGTTTTCCCGGTCGAACTACGACTTAAACTCAAATTCTTGGAATAATAGAAACCATTGACGAATTATTCTGTGAATTAAGGGTTTATTGACCATGTATTTTAGTTCTTGGTGGTATATGTAGAACACAAATGGATTAGCTAGTAGATAATGTTGGTATTTGTGGAGTGCAAATACCATTCCAAGTGCTTCTCTTTCAGATGTCAAGTAGTTCCTCTCAGTTTTATTTAATTTTTTGCTGTTGTATGCGTTTGGATGGTCCATTCCATCATCACTATTTTGAGTTAGGATTGCAACGATTGCTAATACAGAAGCATCAATATGTACATGGAATTTCATTGACATATTTGGAAACCACAGTATGGGTGCTTTGACTAATTTTTTCTTTAAGATGTTAAACGATGCAATGCATTCATCGATCCAATGGTATTATTTATTTTTCTTAATAGTCCTTCCAAGGGTTAATCCATGTCAGAGTACTGATGAATGGATTTTCTACAATATCCTGCATGTCTGAGTAAAACTCTCACTTGTTTAGGATTCACTAGTGGTTTTAAGTCAAGCATGATTTCAATTTTCGCATAGTCTACTTTAATTCCTTCCTTCCACACTACATGTCCCAATAGGATTCCCATTGGAGTTGAAATATGCATTTCTTCATATTTAAGGATAATTGGATTTGTCGACATCTTTCTAACATAATTATTATCCATTTACAATGTTTTTTTAGCATAGAGTAAATTGTCCAGTCATCGAAATATACAACCATAGTTTTGTAGATGTATTCCTAAAATGCTTTGACGACAATTCTTGAAAACACAAATGCGACGTTTTTCAACCCAAATGGCATGAATTTGTATGTGAATGATCCAAATACAAATGTAGTTTTATTTTGGTCTTCTTTAGCAATGGGTACTTGATTATATCCTGAAAATATGCCTGTGAACAAATAACACTCGTGTCCTATGACTTCATTAAGAATTTCATCTACACTGAAGGGGTCAGAAATGGGTCTGTAAGGGTTACTTTATTAAGTTCTTGAAATTAGACACAGATCCTTAGTTGTGCCGAGTCATGTTTCTTGGGTTGGACCTCCATTGGGTTTTCCCATTCCAATTGATCAATAGGGTAAATGATTCCAGCTACAAGCATATTGTTGATTTCTTTCTTTACTATTTCCCTATATTTGTGTGCGAGTTTGTATGGCCTTTTCTTTATTTATTTTGCATCAATTTTGATGTCAATTTCTTGAACAAGTCCTTTTAAATATTTGTAGTATCGAGTAAAAACATCCTGAAATTCTTTCAATAAGTTGACAATTTCTGATGTATGTTCTTTACTCCAATAAACGCATATTTTTGTGATTTTAGGTCTATCGTCATTGCATATATATACTTATTTCATATTAACTTTGGTTTTCCATCCAATATGGTGATTTGATTTCGTTGATCTGTCGACTACCTTCTTTGAACTATGAAAATCCTGGTGGAAAGTCTTCCGCTGTCAATCTTTCAGGGTCCTCTTTCTCCGATGTTTGAATTTTGAATATTGTTCTAATTGGTTTTGAATTCTTTGGGTGTTCTGGTTTCCATTGGAAGCTTTTCTGTTTCTAATTGAAGTCTTTTCGAGTGTTGGGTTTTAGTTGACCCAATATTGGCACATGTAACATTATGTCTGTTAAGTCGATCCTCTGTTTCTATTTTATTGTCTGTCGGTTGTAGGAAACTTTTTATTTGTTTACTTGTTTCAAACAGTAATTCATCCCGTCACGAGAATTTGAAGTCATTGAGGAAATTCTATTTTAGTTCTTTCCATGTGAGCATTTCTCCTTTTGAATCCTCCATTTTGGACCACTTATTTGGTAGCTCATATAGTGTGTTTAGGAATAAGCCTATGCTAGACACATTCATCTTGGTAGCCTAATATTCTCCATTCTTTTTCACATATGTCAATATATTTCTCAGGGTCATGTCCTTGTGTGAATATTGGAATGTTTGCTCATGTTATTAGTTTATTTCGTCCGAACCTTTCAATAAAATATGTTGATGTTGTTTTCCAAGTTTGTAATCTCAACTGATGCGTATCCCACCATCATGCGACGAGGCTTGTGAATGTCTCAACTAGAACTTGAAGTCGACCCTGTTCACCTATGGTTTTTGATACTTCTTCAACATGAGACAATGGTGATTCTCACTTTTAGTATCTTAGTAGTGGTCTAGTTGATGAATCGTTTTTTACTGGTGTTAGAGTTGGAAATTCTATGATTTTTTGTTCAATTTTTTTTGGGATTGTAGTGATAGAAAAGCACTGTCATGTTTTATTTTTAGGAATAGCATGGATCGTCCATCATTCTCGCCCTTGCAATTTATAGTTTTCTAGTTTCCAATCGTAGATCTCTACATTCTAGTTATATCCGACCGAATCATGGTTTTTGAGATGGATTTATTCTTATGCATTAGGTTCAGTATAATCTTCGTCGTTCTTTATTTGATATAGTTGTCAAATATTGACATCATCATCGATTGGTTCTATCCAAGGTTCTCCTTGTGATGGATGGATTGGTACGATAAATTTTTTCCCATTTCCTTTGATTTTAATTCTTTCTTTGTGAAGTGATATTGATGCTTTCATTTTTAGTCCCCATGGTCGACCTACTAGAGTAGGGAAGGAACTGGATCCTTCCTTGAAATTGATGAATTCAAAGATGACTTTAGTCAAGATACCTTTGATGGTCGTGTCGACATTTTTCCATACCCCGATTCGTTCAATTAATCCTTGGTCGGATAATTTTAGGTATATGTATGATTCATGTAATCATGGTTTACCAATTTGTTTTCACATGTCCCTAGTCATAATATTTATCTGTGATCCGAAGTCGAGAATGAGTTGTCGGATGTGGTAACCTTCAATTTCAAGGTCAACTAGCGAGTCTTCATCGTTTTTGTATTTTTGGTTTAGGATACATTTACTTTTAGCTTGTTTGTATTCACCAGATTTGCTTTTGATATTATACAATAAATCTATTAACTTGCAAGAGATTTTTATATAGTTATCAATTTGATTAATTCATTAGTAGTTTCTTGTCTGGGTTTGTCAGGTTCTTCTTGTGATGCTAGTTCTTGAAATATTTTTAATGCATTGTTATATAATCGCTTTTGGTCAATAGGGTTAGGATAGCCTTCTTTAATTTTTATTTTACTAATTTGTGGATTATCAATACCAATTTTCATTCCTTGTCGGGTTACAATTGTTGGAAATATGGATTATAGTTGTCATTGATGTCAAAAGAAGTTCAGTAAGGACAAAGGAATAACCAAGGACATGATGGCAGAGTGAACTCAGTGAAAGAAAAAGGTAGTGATGACTTGGCACGAATGATGAAATGGAATATATGATGACACATAATAACATAATGGATGGAAACTTGGTAAGAGACATTGCCTATTATTCCAAAGCATATGATGTGACATCATTATGGAGAAATATGGCAATTGGTGAAAATCAAGAAATTGACTAAGTATGGATAAATAATCAAAACTAGTCTAAGAGGGTCTAAGAGAATGACCGCCCTAAATCATGGGTTAGAGTAAATTTGTGCAGCACATGGGGTCTTGTAGACTTGTGTTTTCTCTATCTGACCATGTCTTCATATTTTCTTGCAAGTAGCTGAGGAAGAAGTTATGGAAGTGCGAAAACAATGTTTTAGGCAGATTGGATTAGACTAAGAAATTTGTCTAAATGTCATAACAAAATTTTGGAAGACTATTTTCTAATGTCGTCTAGAAGATGTGTGTGTGTCAGTAAGATATGAAGATGACATGATCATGTTCCTTGATGAACTAGCTATTCAACCATGGAGTTAGTTTACTTTTGGGTGCTCACACATGCGAGTTATCAACCTGTCAAAACTAAGACAAATGTTAGTTTTCATGTTGAGATTAAAATTGGCTAAGTGTTAAAACAAAAAAATAGTGAATGAAGACGTGTTCCACAAATAATAATAAGATCCGACGGTCAGGAAGCATCCCACACGAGATACGACGGTTAAATATTAGTTCCGTAAAGGATGGCATAAAAGATGAATTTACGCTAAAGAGTAAAGATCAATGATCAAGATCTATCCCGCAACAAATCGACAATGCAGAAAAATCGTTACAGGAAATCCGTTGTGGATATGCAAAAGTGGACAGGAGATAAGTTCCACCAAATATCAAGATTAGACGGCTGATCTTAGATTGGCAAGGAGATCGACGACAAAGAATTATTTCCGCACAAAGAAAAGCGGAAGGCAGAAAGTAGAAGGCACATAATCACAAAAAGACTGTAGGAAATTCCATAGTTCAACATTCTACATCCCGTGATACTAAAGATCGACGGTAAAAAAGACTTCCATGAAAAAACAACGTTGTGGAAGGGTTAGTGTGGAAAATAGAAGGCAGAGAATGCGAAATCAATGTTTGAGCTTTTGAGAACCCACACTCCGCATCCCGCGTTCCAGAAGATCAATTGTCTTGAAGGATCTCATAGGAGATCAATGGTACAGAACGATTGGGGTGCAAATATTAGTGTGGAAGCATAAATATCAAAATTACGTTATGGAAAAGTCACAAAACTGCATTCCTCTATCCGCATTTTATCGAAGATCAATGATCACAAAGAAGCCCGTAGGAGATCAATGGTGTAGAACGATTGAGGCAGAAATTTAAGTGCAGAAATACACTTTGAGAAATGTCATGGTTCGACATCTGCATATCGCATCCCATCTCATAGCTACCGTCAGGAAATAATCCAGGATAAAGATCAATGACTCAGGATAAGTGCAGAAAGACAACTGCGAAAAATGATTGTGGAAAGATAATAGTGTGGAAAGAAATCTTTGAGATCTATGGTCAGGAAGAAGCCTGAAATCAGATCAACAACTCAGGTGATTTCGGAAATAGACACTTGGGAAGAATGTGACTGAAAGGATAAATTGTAAATTGATTAACAGGAGTTTAGGAAATGTCCACAGGAATCCCACATAGGAGAAGATAACATGAGGAATCCTACAGGGAAGAAAGAGAATCCCATAGAGGACATGAGGAAGTTTGTCACCTGTAAGTGGAAGGTAAGCCAGCGTAAGGAAATCTATAGGGAGATCACAGAGGAAGAGAGAACACATGTCTAAAGATGGGTTGTCAATTAAGTAATTGATTGAAGAAGTTTAAACTAATAAACGTAATTAAGAATGGGGAACAGAGAAATGAAAGAGCATGTTGGTTTGGAAAAGATGTGTTTGTCCAGATTGAAGAGGAATGAATAGATTTGAAAATGTATGTTGTTGTGTTGATAATAATTATTTAAGTAGACGATTGAAGTAGAAGAAAGGTGTCTCTTTCATCCAAATCTATGCAGTCGAAGCATAAGACAGAGACCAAAGTAGAGTAACAAGAGACAATGCTTTTTAAGAAGATATGGAAGTTTAATAATACCAAATTAGGGTGGCAGGGTGGTGCTAGGGCAAGCTACATTCCTGCAAGGAGGTCTTAGCCTCCTTCTAGTAGTGGCTGAAGAAATAGGGTATTGGTGTATCCTTGTCTGTAGGTGTAGATCGAAACTAGGGTGTGGGCGCATCCTTTAGCAGTGGCTGATAAACTTGGGAATTGTGGTATCCAGCAAGTGGGTGCTTGCAAATAACTATTGTATATTTAAAAAAAAAGTTTTGCAGATAATAGAAACGTGTTGATGGTTTACCTTATTGGATTCCACGTTAAAACATTGTGTCCAAACTTGTTTTTACATTTGCTAAAATAAAAGAATTTGTGTTTAATTTCTGTCACTGATTTGCCCCCCCTCTTAGTGACAAGACCTGAATCATTAATTGGTATCAGAGCGAGATCCTTCACCATAGTTTAACCACTGGAAGGAAGATCCTATTACAACCACTATGGATCAACATATGAATATTTCAATAAGAGTCCCCATATTTGAAGGTGAAGACCATGTATTCTGGAAGATTAGAATGAAAAACTATCTGATGTCCATTGGTCTGGAAGTTTGGGAATAAGTTGAAGAAGTATATATAGTTCCAGAAGATACTCCAATAGAAGAAAAAGAAAGGAAGAAATTTTGGGAACATGGAAAGGCGTTAAATACTTTACAATATGGAATAAGTAAGAAGGTTCTTGCAAAATTGCTGGCCTGTAAAAGTGAAAAAGAGCTCTAGGACAAATTAGAAACCATATATGTAGGAGACTCCAAAGTAAATATGGAAAAAAATTCAATATCTCAAAGTACAATATTAAAGTATAAAAATGAAGGATGAAGAAAATATTTCAAAGTACTTCAAAAGAATTGAGAATCTTGTTAATACAATCAAAGGTTTGGGGGTAGAAGTACCAGACTATGAGTTAGTTGAAAAGATACTAAGAACACTTTCTATGGCATATAATCCCAAATTATCCACTTTTGAAGACTGAGAGAATCTAGAATATCTTACCATGGATGAATTGTATGGAATCCTCACAGCCTATGAATTAAGGCTAGGTATTGATAATATCCCAAAAGGAGAAGCAACTTTCAAAGTAATCAAGAAAAAACCCAAAGCAAAAATATCAGACCAACCATGATGAAGAATTTGATGAAGAAGAAGCCAATTTTGTTAAAAAAACTTCAGAAAGGATAAGGGGAGTACAAAGGCAAGCTACTCTTCAAATATTTTAATTGTGGCAGAATTGGGAACTTTCAAGCCAAGCATCCTTATCCCAAGGAAGACTCTAAAGATGAAGATGACAAAAACATATAATACAAGAAAGAGGGAAAATTCCTTTATAAGAAAAATTACAAAGGAAAAAAGAATTTTTTCTCAAAAGAAGAAGACAACAGTTCAACTAAGATTAGTGATAATGAAGTCCTTTTTCTAGGTATTGAAGAGTCTAATGAGATAGAAGAAATTGAGCATAAGAAAGAGTCAGATGATGAAGCATATGTTAATATGGAAAAATAACTATTCAATGCTTTGAATGGACTAAGAAGATACAAAGACAAATATAGACAACTGAAAAGTTTCTTAGTTGAACAATTGGAAGAGAATGAACAGAAAGAAAAAGAGATGAAGAAAATCATAAGTAATATGAAACACCAAATTCAATAGGAAAGTAGGATAGAAGAAAGACTGGAGAAATCTCTTAAAGAAAAACAACTAATCTGTGAAAGAATGGAGGCATAATTAGTTCACTTAAGAAAAGAGCTTGATGCAAAATTTATTCATACTAGATATGAAAATAGTTCTAAAATTTTAGATGAGATTATAACCACACAAAGAGATCCAAGCAACAAAAATGGAATAAGTTATTCTCAAGAAGAAAATCAAGTCAGCTCAAAATCTTATTCAACTACTCTTCTCAGTACATTCAAGAATAAAGAGGAAGAAAATACAAGGAATGATCAGAACTACAGAAGATCATTTTCATAACTCCATTGGTATGCCTCCATATCAAGCATTGTATGGGAGACCTTGCAGGACTCCACTCAGTTGGGACAGAGTGGAGGATCATGTTTTAGTTGGACTTGAGTTGCTTCAGGAGATGGAAGAGCAAGTGGTACAGATTAGGAAGCGGCTGAAAGAAGCACAGGATAGAGAAAATAGTTATGCCGATGCACACATAAATGATAGAATTTATGAGGTAGGGCATTGCGTATTTATACGCATTCGACCAAATAAAAGTACCATTCGGTTTGGAAAGGGAACCAAGTTGTCACCTCAATTCATATGGCCATTCACTATTCTTGAAAGAATAAGATTGATAGCTTATCGTCTTGCACTGCCACCCCACTTGCATAGAACTCATAATGTATTTCTTGTTTCTGTATTGCGACATTACATAGTCGATGAGTCTCACAAGCTTCATTGGAAGGACTTGTAGGTCTCAGACGAGGGAACCTTCACGGTCAAACCATTATGTATACTGAATTGCAGGGTTCAACAGCTCCGTAGTCACCACTTGGACCAAGTTAACGTCTAGTGGGACAAGTATAGCCCAGGATCTGCTACCTGGGAGGACGCAGAGAGTATGCGTCGAGATTTTCCCTCACTATTTTGAAAATAACTTTGGGACAAAGTTTCCCGAAGGGTGGGTGTATGTAACGCCCCATATTTTGACTTAGGCATGTTTATCACTCATAATTATTACACTATATTTACTTATTATCTATGGACTCAGCTATACTTTGTAAACTATATTTTTGGCATGTTATATGTGATTATATACTGATTATGATGTTACAATGTTATCAGGCTTATGCTATGATTATGATGTTACGATGTTATCAGGCTTACGCTATGATTATGATGTTATGATGTTATCATGCTTATGCTCTGATTATGATGTTATGATGTTATCACGCTTACGCTCTCATTATGATGTTATGATGTTATCATGCTTATGCTCTCATTATGATATTATGATGTTATCATGCTTATATCGATGCTTTGATTATGATGTTAGGATGATTAACATGCTTATGCAGATGCTCTGATTATGATGTTATGATGATTATCATTTATATGATGTTACTGTGCTTATGCGATTACCATGTGGTAGTCATCATCGGATTCATTTATTTCATAACAAAAACATATATTTGATTGTAATCCTTGATATGATGTGATATGTATGATGTGGTACATGGGTACCGATCCATGATGCGATCGATTTTATGATTTTATGCGATGAAAGGAAATAATGTTGATAATATGGACCAACTATTGATTTAATATTGTTATGAATGCATGTTTGCCCGGTGCTAACCCACAGGGTATAGGGGCTATGTGATAGCCGAGTATGTGATGTGAAGTATGATGTAATACATATCTTGAAGAGAGCCTTAATTGCCAAAGCGATGGTACGATGACATGTGCCAATAAACTAGATAGAAACACAGTATGGTTTGATGGGGTATAGACCTAGTATGTTGAGAGGGATGGATGTATTTCCCACCCTATGTCACTATGATACCTAAGGTCGTGGGAGGGAAATGTTGAGACATACTCCCCAAGTGTTATCAACCCAAATGGCACTTCTCCATCCGAGTGCCGACACTTCATATGTTGGTACACAAAAGGACACTTATGGATTGAAGGTTGCCTAAACACTATAGATAGGCATGACATGAGATGCATTCATTATCCAACCAGCTTGCCATTTTACCTTTCTATATGTTGATTTCCGTACGCGACTATCTCCACAGCAACTCGCGTACATACGTGACTATATTCTTTGACAACCCACGTAATGTACATGACTATTCTCATTACAACCTGCATACAGATCTGTACGTAGGTTTCCCTTATAGCAACTCACGTGTCATACACGGGTTGCTAGTATCAATAGTTGCGCACACATCCATTCGACATTAAAAATAATAAAACACAATTAATGGATATTTGTTGATCCCTAATAATTAACTATCTCAACTGTCTCAACCTCCTCAACCTTCGAAATCGCTCTATTTCCCAAAGTATAAATAGAGGCCTTGGGGAGGGAATTAATCAATCATACTTGGAGAGAAAAGTTATGCTGGTGGTATATCTTCAGAAGTATTTGGAGTAGAAGAACTCATAATCCTTTGGCTACAGAGGAGTCCTTGCTTAGGCGTTGGGTTGTACACTTATCTCATTCACTATTGTTAATAAAGAGAATTCTTCTTCCAACTTTGTGTTGAGTCTCTTTCATGTATCATGTTTGATGAATATTTTTGATTAAGCACTCTATATATTGTTCATCTAACTTGTCATATATACATGTATAATATTGTACTTGGAGAATTTTCTCTTTGCAGGTGAAGCAGGTGCATCCCTGAAAGATTTGTAGAGAAGCAGAGCGGGAGAGAGAAAGCTTGGATCAACCATCGTTAATAAGGTGAGTTCAACATTTCTTCCTATTCCTTTTCTGTACTTTAAATTTGATTGTCTGCAAATTTTAGAAGTAAGTTGGTAACCCCATACCCTATGTTACAAGGGTGTTTGTTCCTGAACAACAGAACTGGCGACTCCACTAGGGAGCCCAGACTGTTGTGGGTTATTTCTGTTGACCGTTGCCCAGTCTTTGCATTGATTCTGTGTGTGGTGTCCTGTCTTGGTTCATGCTTAGAGTGGTGTTTGAAGACCTTGAAATTTTTTCTTTTTATTAGAACATTTTACACCTGTACATGGGTTGCTCTTGCATATAGTCGCATATAGAGGCCTGCATACGTGGGTTCCTCTCTAGGACAGTCGCATATAGTACGCGGGTTTCCCTTCTACACAGTCGCGTACAAGACTGATCATTGAAATTTTTGGGTTAGGGTTTGCTTGTCCCTGTCCCTCCATAAAGTTTGTTTTCTGAATGGTCTTCCTTATAAGCATTTCACTGTGAGTTTGATGACATTGTTAGCCACACCTTGTGCTTTCTTGTGAAGTCCTTGAGTTCTTATTTTTTGGATTGTTTTCTGTTAGCAACTTGAAGTGGATTTACCTGTTTGGGTTATAGGTTCAAGTGTTAGTTGTCTGAATCAGTGATCAGGGTTCTAGACGCTGTGTATCCCATTCTATTTTTGGATAGTTTTTCATTTTTCAGTTGCCTTTGTTTGATCTCAGTGATTTCTTTTCATTGTGTTCGCCCAAGCTAGGGTCCCAAGTCTTCCTTAGGTGGTTTATCTTTGGTCTTATTAATCTATTTACTTCACTTTGCTTACTTTATACAATTAGTTTAATTCAAGCATACTCAAGTTTTGTACATTTAGGTGCATAGTAATATTTGAGCATTTTAAAAAGTGAAAAGAAAACATTTAGAAGCTCTTGAACTTGATTTGCATACAGTAGTTTTATTTTCAGTTTTTAAAATATAATCTCAAAAAACTACAAAAATATAGTCTAAGTGTTCTCTTTATCGTTGCATTTTCATCAATTTACATTTACAAAAAGAAAAGAAGCTTGTTTTTTTTTAGTGATATTTTGCTTTGGAAGTATACACCTTGATTTTTATATTTCTTATCAAGTCAAAAACATCATAGTGTTTCACTCCACTTTCCTTCTGAGTAAAAAATATCCCTTAAAATGAACGCAATAATTAAATCCTATTAGTAATTTTTATTTTTTAGGGCCATACACCTACTAGCTTAAGCTAGACTTGTGGGATAGGAAGTGTAAACTTCCCATAAGTATTAAAATTCAGACATAGTGGACCAATTGATAGGTAAACCCTTCTCTTTATCAATAGTATCTGGGAAGCTCCTCTCAAATGGGAGTCAAGCACAAGGCCGAGTGGAGGCATTGGACTGGGGAGATAACCCTCCGATTCCTTTTCGAAACGTAAATCAGGATTTTTACGCATATGGGGATTTTGTCATAGACAGAGTTTCGGGCTCAGCTACCCTGCCCATGCGTATGAATCAAGCCTGTGACTGTCCCCCTAGAATACTGGTATAGTTAAGGTAGCCTCTAGTCTCTTGACATCTAGGGATCATACATAGGTAAACAGGAAGGCTATTTATGGTTCACCTTGGACGTGCTTGGAAGGTAACCCATGTTGAAAGTGTAGGAGGGCGGTGGCTTGGAAGGTAACCCTTGTTAACTCTAGAGAGTTGGGTGGTTCAACCACTGGTTCCCACAAGCCTGGTAGGTGCCTTTGGTGGCATGGTTACTGGGATTCCTAGTATACCTACTGTTCCTTCCTCCTTCACACACATTTCCCATAGTGTTCCGGTAGGATCCTCAGCTTTTGTACAAGGATTTCCTTGGAATGGGGGGCATATTCCCCCATCCACTCCATACATAGGCCCATCACCCTCTTATGTAGGAGTGTATTTTGGAAACACTACCTCTTATGGGCAAGGTTTCCAAACTCTGATCTCGGCCCCATTCACGAGCTCTCCCTTTTTGTTGTTTAGCGGAGGGATACCTGCTCCTGTTTTTCAAACCCCTGGTTCAACTAGGGCGGCTGCAACCTATTATAATGCACCTCCCACCCATAATCCTGTGGCTTATGGATGGAATCTGCTCTAAAGTAACCCATCCACTTCGCAACCGGCGGCAGGGGGCAACCCCACCTTCACTTATGGGAATTTGGGGGCAAGTCCCTCTAATCCCCATTCTGGAACTTTTAGTGCTCTAGTTTGACCTAAGCTTCCATTCCTGGCGATGTTAAAATTTCTAGATTTGTCTAAATTGATGAATGACCTGGTGAGGCATGATCCCTCCTGGCCACCTGTCCCCACCAAATTTCCATCGGACATCCCAAAATTCGAAGGCAAAGTTGGTGAAGATCCTGGGGCTCATGCCACCACTTTTCATTTATGGTGTTCTTCTAATTCGCTGAATGAAGATTCAGTTAGGTTGAGGCTATTCCAAAGAACCTTAATGAGTACTACAACAAAATGGTACATTGAGTTGCCTTTTACTACGTTCAGTAGTTTTTGGGACTTGGCCAATGCATTCCTTAGCCACTTTCAGCTTCCAGTCTGATACAATTTTGGAACGGACTTGTTATCTACCTTCAGGAAAAACAAGGCTACCCACATCTCGGATCACATCCAAGAGTGGAGGAGGTGGAATAGCCTTATTAAAGCCACTATTCCTCCTGAGTTCTTACTAGAATGGTTCCTTAAATCATTATTTCCTTATATATCTAAGGACATATCTACTTTAGGAGTGATGAATGAGGAAGAAGCTATCCTCAGGGCCCAGCAATTGGACTTGATTTATTCTCAATCTAGGATCTTGTATGAGATTATTCCTGAGGCACCGAGGCCTACCCATGATCCAGAGAAACCTAAGCCTAGACCCCGTGCCGATAATGTGGTTGGGTCCGTAAACTCTCCCACTGTAGAATCTTTGTCCAAATAGCTCCATCAGCTATCCGTAAAAAATTCTACGGTGGACGCAGAAAAGGATGCCCCCTCACCCCAAAATGCAAATGTTTTTGCACAAACTTCTTAGAAGGGCAGTTAGCAGCCCAGTGGGAAGAAAAAGAGAGGAAAGAAAGGGGAGGGAAATCAAAACAAGCAGAAACCTACAAGTAGTGCTGATGGGGGCAAGAAAGAAAAGAAAAAGGTGAAATTCTTGTGTAAGTTGTGCCATGAGGATCACCTCACCCATCTTTGTCCCCTTATGGAACAAGCCTAGAAGCTACTAAAATCTCAACAACCTGCTGTCCTGAAGGATCCATTTCCCCAAGGGCAGAATTCAACTTCAGCTTCTAATGTAGCAGGGGGCACTCCAAATGCCCTTGACCCCAATTATATCAACATGGTTCGATCTTCGACTTTGCTACAGACTAGGAATAAAAACTATGAAAAAGAGACTTCTGAGAAGGGTAAGTCTATAGGTGAAACTTCTAACCCTCTCACAATCGAGAAGCCCACTGAAACTATGCCTTAGATATGGTTTTACCTTCTGATGAAGCCATTCTGGAAGCCATGCGTGGGCGTGATAAGATATGCGAAGATCTTCATCATCGATCCTATTTTATTCCAGACCTAAGCAGGATAGACAATCAAGAGTTTCCTATGAGACTGGCAGACGATGTTGATATACCCATCAATCCCTTACCAAGGGAAGGAATGCTTGCTGAGGGGAATATGACAAATGTTTCTGCTACTATCCCTATCAACATCTCTGTAAATCCTGACGTTGTGGAAAATATACATATCGGTGCAAAATTCTCTCCTGAGGATATTGCAATCTACACATCCTTGTTTAAGGAGTTCCGTGACATTTTTTCCTGGTCATATGAGGAGATGCCAGGCATTGATCCATCGATAGTTGAGCATGAGATCCATACATACCCTGATGCTAAACCTGTTCAGGAAATTTGAAGACCTATTAACCTGCGTAAAGCGACGACTGTGAAGGCTGAAGTTGAAAAACTGTTGAAAGCCGATTTTATTTATCCCATAGCCTTGACGGAATGGGTAGCCAACCCTGTTCCTGTTGATAAGAAGCAAGGGACCATATGTGTCTGTACTAACTTTCGAGATTTGAACAAAGCCTGTCTGAAGGACAACTATCCCACGCCATTCATAGATCAAATTATTTATGCTTGCGTGGGGAGTGAAGTTTTTTTGTTTATGGATGGTTTCTCTGGATATAATCAAATTCAAATAAAACCGGAAGACCAACATAAAACTGCTTTCATTTTTCCTTGGGGTACCTTCGTGTACAAAAAAATTCCTTTTGGATTGAAAAATGCTGGGGAAACCTTTCAACGGGAAATGAACTTTGCCTTCCATGATATCAAAGCCATTGTCGAACCTTACCTTGATGATCTACCTGCACATTCTCGTAAGAGGATTGACCATCCAGATCACCTAAGGTTGATATTTGAGCGATGCAGATACTATAAGATCTACTTGAATCCCCACAAGTGTGTGTTCGATGTCGAGTTAGGGAGACTGCTTAGATTCATTGTTTCTAATGGAGGCATTCAGGTGGATCCGTTAAAAGTAGAGGCTATTGTAAATCTGCCTCCTTGTTCTATCAGGAAAATTCAAAGCCTATAGGGAAAGTCCAATTTTCTTCGACGTTTCATTATAAACTATGCCAAGATTACCAAGGGTTTCATGCACCTACGAAAATAGGATACCCCATTTGTATGGGATGAAACTGCACAACTTGCTTTCGAGCCATTGAAAAAATCTTTGTTGTCAGCAACTTTACTGCATCCGCCAGATTACTCTAGGGATTTTATATTGTATCTGGCCACGTCCAAGTCGAACATTGGGATAGTCCTGGTCCAGGAGGATGATAAGCTCCAGGAGCATGTTGTTTACTATCTTAATTGTGCTTTAGCCGGACTTGAACTCAGGTACTCCCACGTCGAGAAATTGGCCTTAACAACTGCCTATGCTGTTCAGAGGTTACATCACTACATTTTACTGAGGACTACAACTGTAGTGGCAGATGTTAATCCTTTTCAATATGTTTTGTCTCGACGAATTATTGGGGGAAAATTTAACAAATGGATAGTCATTCTCCAAGAGTTTGACTTGGATTTCCAGTCCGCTAAATCTAAAAAATCCTTAGTTTTTGCTGAGCTTATAGCAGAATTTCCAATAGAAGAAGATGTAGTCATTGAAGAAGACTCATTCCCAGATGAGCATATCTTCTTGATATCCACCTTTGACCCCTGGTACAGAGATATACTTATATATCTACAGACTTTGAAGTATCCTGCAGCTTCTTTGTGGGAGGAATGACGTAAACTACGCCTTCATGCTAAGAACTACCTCATCATAGGAGATACTTTATATCGTTGTGGGGTAGATTCCATTTTGTGTCGATGTATTACCCATAAGGAAGTGGAGATTGTCCTGAATGATGCCCATAGTGGAGTGTGTGGGGGTCATTTATCTGGGTTAGAAACGAACCAGAAGATACTACGTGCCAGTTATTTTTGGCCCACAATATTCAAGGATTGTGTGGAAGCCGTGAAGCATTGTCATCCTTGTCAGCTTTACACCAGGAGGATGCGGTCACATCCCACTCCGTTATTTCCTGTTGTCTTGGTGGGCCCCTTCATGAAGTGGGGGATTGATTACATGATGTGTAACCCAGCCTTGGCTGGGGGGCACAAATACATCATTGTCGATGTAGACTATTTTACGAAATGGGCAGAGGCAATGCCCACCTTTAAAGCTGACAGGGAAACCACAACTTTTTTCGTGTTCAATCAAATTATAACATGGTTTGGTATACCCAAGGTGATTGTCACTGACCATGGAAGTCATTTTCAAAATAGCATGATGACGGAACTGACCACTATGCTTGGATTCAGACAACAACATTCATCTTCGTACTATCCTCAAGAAAATGGTCAGGTTGAGGGTGTTAATAAAACTTTGAAGACTATCCTCAAATGTACTATTGATGCAGCCCATTCTAACAGGCATATCATGCTATACCCCGTACTTTGGGTGTATTGAACTAATGTAAAAACTACTACGGGTTCCTCCCCCTTCCAAATCGTTCATGGAGTGGAAGCCGTTACCCCGGTTGAATGTGAAATCCCGTCCTTGAAAATAGCTATTCATGTGTTACCTGATACAACGGAGCTTGAATAATGTCTAGTACATTTAGAAAATATTGATGAGAAACATAGAGATGCACTGACAGTAAATCAAGCTTACAAAAATAGGGTCAAAAGCCAATATGATAAGTCGGTCAAGCCTCAAATTTTCTCTGAGGGGGAACTCGTTTTGCTTTGAGACCAAGACAAAGAACCCCTGGGGGCAGGAAAGTTCAAGTCCATGTGGTTGGGGCATTATGTTGTGTCAAAGTTATTAAAGAAGGGTGCATATGAATTGATTGATTTTGATGGGAATAAGCTGCTTGAGCCTAGAAATGGGCTCTACCTAAAGAAATACTATGCTTTGGCTTAACACTTTTTCTTGTATTTTATTGTATGTATTTTTATGTACACTAGTTTGTTGGTTTGTGTTTTTTATAACATATGCTGGTTGTTTCAGATGTCTTCCGAGAGGTTTGTAGGTTTTGCTGATGGTGCCAGTCGCCACACTTGTAATCTAGCTTTAGCTGCATGGGTCATTTATTCTCCCTCAGGACAGTTAGTTTCCTTAGGAGGCGCTTGCTGAGGTCCTGCTTCTAATAATGTCACTGAGTATAGGGCTGTAATTGAGCTTCTATGGGATGCTTTGTCACGTGGTATCACTCAGCTGGAAGTCCGACTAGACTCTCAACTAGTGGTTTCCCAGCTCAATCGACCTTATCAGGTGCGGAACCCTATTCTATTATGTCAGTTTATGGAAGTTAGGTTATTGGAAAGAAATTTTGAATCCATTACATTCAATCATATTCCAAGGAATCAAAATTCATTAACTGATGCATAC
>LPNX010511771.1:66429-94883 GCA_001517045.1 Pseudotsuga menziesii | reverse complement strand
TATCTGTCCATAGATAGGTCGAGTCTCTGATCCTCAGATCCAGTCATAATTGTATAATATACAAAAAATTTACAAATATAGATCAAAGTCCATAAAATGCCCTAGATCTAAGCCAGACCACCCTGGTCCCCTTGGTATCCCTGTACTCTGGCTTCTTCAGCCTCTTCGGCTTCAGCAACCTCAACAACATCTATGTATACTAAAAATGCTCTGGCTACCTGCCTCAAAAGGAGTATCCAGACAGGTGGAACACCCACCAAAAACTCCTACATGATGGCTGGGATGTGCTCAATCTGTAAGGTGGATACCCTCTGGGTAATCCTGGCAAGCTTCCCCTCAAGAACCCTAATCAGCCCCTGGTCTTCTCCCAAGACATGATTCACATACATGCGTGGATGCCCTTCAGGGAAAACCGGTCCAATATCTGCATTTTGACATGTTTATAGGATTAGAACTCTTATACATATGTATATATCTCTATATTTAAAATTCATAAAAATTTTAAAAACTTGAAAATAAAAATTACGTAACTCTCCCCATGCTCCTCCTGGAGGGAGGACGAGGTCTGGATTACCACGGAAATCCATCCCAGCATATGGAAACTGCTCTAGTGCTGACAACTGTCGCTCCCACCAAAAGTAGAAGTCATCATCATAAACACTCCGCACTAAGCCACCACCTCCCTGGCAGAGGAAGATATCTCCCCATCTACTTAGCCTAGGCTGACGAGGAGAATGAACTAGTAAGGATACTGCAGGGCTCAATCTTGGCACTCTCTCAAAGAAGAAGGCTAATAGTATGCTAGAATATCCAAAATTATTTCTCCTTCCTCTCTTGCAGTCAGAGAGCTATTTCCTCATAATCAGGATCACTCCCGAGCACCAATCATATAGGCCCCCCTGCATACAATCCACTGCTAGTCTCATCTGGTTTCGTGTAGCAAGGTGAAACAAAGATGATCCCGCAACCCTCACTATGGTACTTGTCAATACCTGTAGAGGAAGATCACGTATGTGTACAATAGGGATGCAACTCCATCTCTTTTGTGTACCTGGTGCCCAGTATATTTCAATGTAGTTTTGGACACTTAGAGGGTCATTACCTCTATCGGTGCCTTCCAAGTTGATTGGAGCTCCCCGTCGTGATAGACTGGAAATGAAATATATATCCTCTGAATTAATCTCCAAGGACTCACCTTAAAGTTCAAACATTCCCAAATCATGATCCCAGTAATTTATCATGAACTCTAGCAGGCGGACATTGTCCCGCATAGGTGATGTACATAAAAACTTTAACAACCCACTTGAATGTAAAACATTCATGGTGGGGGCATCTTGGAGTGCTTCTTGATCCATATCTTCATGTTCGCGCTCCCTCCACTCAAGCACCATCTTCAAACCTAGTAAAACAAGCATTGCAAACCTTTAGTTTCATGTAAAATTTCAAAAATTTAACCTTGCATGCTTTTTATCCACCTCACGCAGTGTACATGACTGTCTATTTAGGCATGTCACGTACTATACACGACTATCCTTCAGGGCAACCCGCGTACAGAACACGTGTACACGAGTTTCAATATAGCGAACCTGTGCACACAACGTTCCTTTGTTGAGGGCGCTCAAAATATAAAATTTGGGATCAATTTTGAAATTTGCTAGGATCAAATTGAAGAGCTTGGGGTGTAGTCTTACCTGACACTTGCGGATTTGGAATTGGTCCACCGGATTGTCCACATCGAGCAACTAAAGATAGAGGTGAAAACTTGTCTTTTATGGTTAAAAATCCAAATGGTGAGTTTTATTTATGTTTTTGAACTATTTATAGTAATTATATTTCTCAAGTGGGTTTTTCCCCTATAGTTCATAATTCATCAAACTAATACCATATCTTTTTTCCTTGTAACAGGTTTATCATCATTCTAAGGTGTTTTTTGCTCATATAGGATGGTTTTTCATTGTTTCACACGTATTTTGTATCTATACCTACTCCATCTTATACTTAGTAATCAACATTTTAAACCATAGACTTTGGTATTTTTAACCATTAACTCCTTGTCTTTACCATTGTTCTTCCATGGATAGGGCCTTCCTCTCATGAGTATCCTTATTTAGAATCTATGTTGTCTTTTGATACTCCTGCTGCAGCTGTCTTAGGTATAGGGGAATCCTTTTAGCTATTTTTCATGCCAAATGGAGCCTCATTTTGGTCTCTTTTTACAAGATATCCCTTTATAGGACTCCCCTCCCTTTTGGAGTTTCTTTAGGCCCAGGTCTGACTCCTTAAAACAAGACTTGACTGCCGAGTTAACTTATCTGTTCAATCTCGTTAAGAATATGTGAATGGGCATTCACATTGGTTGTAGGTTATCTCTTTCTCGGACCATGCAGAATGATATGAGAAAGGATCACTCTCTTTTCTATGGAATTGAGAAGAGTATTCTTAGGCATAGGTTTATCACTTTTCCGGACCCGAGGGACTAATTTTATGGAAAAGGAACACCCAGTATGAGCTTATTTTTCTCTTTTCGTGCTCTAGACCTAAACATGAAAAAGATTACAAGTGTACTTTATGTCTTTGTCATGCTCGTTAAACACTAAGAACAAGGCATCGAGTTTATTGTTGTAAGCCCCATTTCTCGTACTCAAATGGATCTTTCCGAGTGATCTTGCTTTCCTTCACACTCATAAAACTCAAGCTACATGCTGCTCTCAAAGGAGCATTGGGTAGCTGGTAATTTAACCTTTTTCGGACCTCCCTGGCTAAGTATGAAAAAGGTTCACCTTTTCTTCTACGGAAGTTAAGAGAGTTCTTTTGTGGTATGTTTTCTACTTTCCGGCCTCAAGAGACTAAATTGGATGAAAAAGGACCCCCCCTAGAGTCTTCTTTGGGGTTTTCAGACTCTCTAAATGTGAAAACACCAACTGAGCATTTACTAGTTCGGGCTCATTAAATCCACGAATCCATGACACTATCAAGCAATATTCCATTTTCTCTTCAAGCTTGTTAAAAAATGAAGAGAAATCCGAGTTGACTTTCTTGGACTCGTTAAAATTTAATAGGGAAGGTAAGGAAGAAGTTTTCTTTTGGTTTTCAGTTAGTGGCAACATGTCATCCTTGAACATAACACTCTCTGTTTTTTTTGATACTCATGTCTCAGTGTTCGCTTTCAGTTCAACTATTCCTTCGAGTTTTTTTTACTCCTCCTCTTGTCAGTTCTACCTGGGGAATCTGATCATGTTTCCTACATGACAGATAAGTCTAGTTGTTTGATCTATAAATCTAAAAGCTGCCTTGGATCATCTCTGTGTCGTGCTCACTGTTCAAGGATTTAACTCAATGTCTGATCGATATCCTGATCCCATCATTGTCGTATCTGTTATCACTTGTGTCTCCCTTCTGTTACCCAGTTCCTAGTCACTCTTGTGATCTGTTGGAGGATCTATTTCCTTCCTTATCATAGTATGGTTCCACATTAGCACTTCCTGATGACGAAGACCTAAAGTTTTGACAATTGTACCTCAGTATTCACTTTCATTATTGGTGAATTCCTCAGCTTCAATTGTTGATTATCACCTCTTGATCGACAATCTGTTGAATCCGCTCCATGTTCGACTTCAATAACATCTATTCATATGGATTGGATTGTACTGGTTCTTTTGGATTGTTTATGAAGACCTTAGTTTCCTATTTATGGACTAAGTTGCACAAGAATATGTTGTACCTATTTACACAGCTTCCAGCTCTTTGAAGACTCATCATTATTGTATATTGTGGCTTCGCTCCACCTTTGTAATATACATGGTCTTGTACACGTATTATATGATGTACTCAAACTTTTTAAAGGAGCTAGTGTTCCAGTATATTGAACATAGCATTCCTCAGATATGACTTTGTATATGACATTATTATGTATTTGATTCAGGTACTACCTCTGCTCCATTGGATTTTTGAGTTCTCCAAAGATAATTATTATAATGTATTTTGGCCATTGCTTCCCTCTGACCTCACACATTAGGGGGCATCTGTTATCAACCCAAATGGCACTTCTCCATCCGAGTGTCAACAGTTTATATGTTGGTACACAAAAGGAAACTTATGGATTGAAGGTTTCCTAAACACTATAGATAGGCATGACATGAGATGCATTCATTATCTAACCAGCTTTCCATTTTACCTTTCTATATGTTGATTTCTGTATGCGACTATCTCCACAACAAATCGTGTACATACGCGACTATCTTCTTTGAAAACCCGTGTACTGTACGCGACTATTCTCATTGCAACTTGCGTACAGATCTGTACGCGAGTTTCCCTTATAGCAACTCATGTGTCATATGCGGGTTTCCAGTATCAATAGTTGCATACACAGCCATTCGACATTAACAATAATAAAACATGATTAATGGAGATTTTTTGAGCCCTAATCATTAACTATCTCAACTGTCTCAACCTCTTCAACCTTTGAAACCGCTCTATTTCCCAAAGTATAAATAGAGGCCTTGGGGAGGGCATTAATCAATCATACTCGGAGAGCAAAGCTATGCTGGTGGTATATCTTCAGAAGTATTTGGAGCAGCATAAATCAGAATCCTTTGGTTGCAGAGGAGTCCTTGTCTCAGGCGTTGGGTTGTACACTTATCTCATTCACTATTGTTAATAAAGAGAATTCTTCTTCCAACTTTGTGTTGAGTCTCTTTCATGTATCATGTTTGATGAATATTTTTGATTAAGCACTCTATATAGTGTTAATATACCTTGTCATATATACATGTATAAGATTATACTTGGAGAATTTTCTCTTTGCAGGTGAAGGAGGTGCATCCCTGAAAGCTTTAGAGAGAAATAGAGCCGGAGAAGAGAAAGCTTGGATCAACCATCGTTAATCAGGTGAGTTCAACATTTCTTCCTATTCCTTTTCTGTACTTTAAAGCTGATTGTTTGCAAGTTTTAGAAGTAGTTTGGTAACCCCAGACCCTAGGTTACAAGGGTGTTTATTCTTGAACATCACCAAGTTGTTTTGATGACGACGGTTGGATGTCTGCTAGGAGAGGCTAGGTCCGCTAGTTAGCTGACGTACCACTCTTAGGTTCTGTGTGGGAAGGTCAGTACAACTGGCATCCACTTTGTACTAGTAGAGGAAGGAAAGGGAGGATGCAGACGTAGATTAGGGTTGGCTAGACATATTAGTTATTATTGTTGAGGGTTGGACATTTATGATACCAAATTAGTGATGGTAGGTACCAATCTTAATTGACTGATTAATAAGAACATAACTATTAAATAACTCTGAATGTCAAAGAAATCATATTATATCTGTATACTTGTCCTATTACATGAAATATTATTAGTATTAGGTAGAATTTAGGTGGTTTGGTTATAGTACATGTGTAGTATGTGCATGTAATGGCCATGCATGCACACCTCACACATGAACGCTAGTATGAATATACAATTACGTAATATGTCAGATAATCATATAAGTTCTAATAAGCAACCAAATATTTGTGTATTGGCCAATTCATATAATGGATGTTTAAGTTGTTAGGGGATGTGAATGAATGATTCAACAAAACTATTTGTTAATTGTGTAAAACGATTAAGAGAATTATTGTCACTATGAAATATTAATTGAAAAACATTAACCTTGGATAGTTGGATGGGTTAAATAGTAATCGTGATTTATTTAAACCTGTAAATGTACCTTATTTATTAAGAAACAATGTAATAGATTAGTGCCAGGGTACTTAATAATAAACACAAACATGTCGATGTTATTATTTCAATCAATTGATAATAATACTACAATTAATTATTTATTGATTAATAATATTAATTATTATTTTTACTGTTATTATTATTTATTTATTATTATTGTATATTATTATTGTTTATTATTAGTATTTATTATTATGTTATCAATAACAAATAATAATTGACAATACTATTATTACCATTATTTTACCATTAAGCATAATAATTAAATAAATAATATTGGTGTCATTTTATGTCAGTCGATTATGTTTTAAATTTAACATATTCAATTCAATGGGATAACCATTTAGTAATTTCCCACCATATCGTGAAGGGTGATGAATTGTATAATTCAAGAAAAATTATTAATGTACAACTAATTTCTTAAATAATCTGAACTAGTTGGAATGCCCAAGAAAGGAATAAATAGTAATTAGTATTTTAATATGAAGGAGGTAGTGGAAGAGGGGAAGGCGGTGGAATAAAAGAGGGGAAGGAGGTATAAGGAGGGGGATCGAAGGGTTTTGGAGGGGTATTTTTTTGAGTATTTTGTTGGAAATTTGAGAAAAAAAGAAAGAAAGAGGATGTTGTAAGATAGGAGGGGAGAAAACTAAACTTGAGGAGGGGTTTAACTCAAGAGCAAAAAAAATTATAGTTGAGAAACAAGGAAGCTACTATCGGTTTTATCTTCATGTGGGCTCGGGGGATAGGAAACATGTCGGTTTCCTAGGCCTAGCAGGATCACGCTGGCCGGCAGGGTGGACCATCCGATTTGGTATCAAGGATCGGATCAGGGAGAGGCAAGGCTACATGAGCAAGGATTAAGGGACTATCTTCAGCTTGCATAAATTTTTAGGTATTTTTCTGTATAACACTCTCGTCAATGCAAATACAAACCAATGAATGTGCCTAGAAATTGGAATAAGAATAAATGTCATTTTGTTGTAAATAGTTAATAGCCAAATTGTTAGTTGTTAAATTCCTATGTTAAAAACAAATTTGATTTTATCCTTTTCTACTAAGTACTCCCAAATTGAAAATTCTCAAAAATATCATTTACATACTTTATTTAAAATAAGAAGCTTACATATTTGACTTAGTGCTCTGTCAGGCCAGCGGTGCACTACAATAATTGGTTCTGATTTTGTAACTGATTCTGATTCTGTAGCCGCGGAACATTTCCTTCTTTCCACCTTGCGATTAGTTGTGGACAGTTCTCAATAGTGTGATCAATGGTGGTACAATACGTACACGTACACTGCAATTGTGGAAAATCTCTCTGATAATGCCCTAGTACTCCACAATTATAACATTGCACTAGTCCACGACCTCGTACTCCTCCTTGACCAAATCCTCCACCTCGGAATCCTCCTTATTGCTGATATTGCGGTTGATTAAATTTCTACTGTGAGGGATTCGGTTGTTGCTGAACATCCTGCGCTGACTGAACATATTGTGGTTGTTAGGGATCCCTCTACATTTGATTATACTACGGTTGTGGCACAAAATGCTGTTGCGATACAAACTGTATCTGCGATTGCTGCTGAGGTACAAATTGAGGTTGAGGTGGTGGCTATACCACTTGCAACTGCTTCACTGCTCAATGATCCTCTCCCTTCATATAGTACGAGTCGTATGTTATTTCGTAGAGTAGGTCATATGCACGACAATCCTTATCTTCATTCCCAATCAATTGGAAAAATGTGCAGTATAGGTTCGTTGACTTTGTCACCATCTTCTGCATGTATCCACACTCTTCATGTAGATGCTAATATACTTAAAAAATTCAGCACCGTGGTATACTACCACAACTCAATGGGTTAGGCGCTCCTAACAACAGGTAGTTTCATAAATTCAGGAAATTATCCTTGGTATGTCCTTCTGCATGACATTGAGTACACCACACCTCTTCATGATGCTATTTTCCTTTCTTGATATCTTGCAACTGGAGTGTCAGATTCACCAACTGTGTCTGAATCTGGTTCATATCGACTACATTTTCTCCAATGGGTGAAGCTTCCAACTTCATTGCAATCTCCAGAGCCTCGCTCTATGTCACAATATTATGCTACATCAGTGGTAGTCTGATATGAGCTAGTAACGCTACAATGAACCGTTCCTTATTTTGAATGTTGTTCATCTCAAAGCTGACTCTTGCCATCAATGTCTTAAACCTTTGGTAAAAATACCAAACAATCTCATTTGGATACTACTTAATTTCCTTCAGCTCTATAATGTATTGTGATACATATTTTGGTTTTCTGAACTCTTCAATTAATAATTTTCTGACTTCAGCCAATGTCTTTGTTGGAGTTACCGTAGGAACTGGTACAAATTTCATGAACCAATCCAGTGCATGACCCTGAATAGTTGTCTCCAATTGGACCTTCTTGACCTCATCATCCACATTTTTTTTGACAGTCCATACTGCCTCACACCAGAACCAGTATTTCTCTGGATCCTCAGTCCCATTCCCATGGAACAGAGGTAACTTTGCATCATCTCCTTCCATCCTGGGCCTTCTTCCTAAAAATGTTGATCTACTATTATTAGAATGGTGCTGGCACGTTGGTGTTGAACTTGCATTTTTTATTGATTACGATGTAGTGCACGGAGGTGTGGGTACGTTGTTGTTGGGGGTTGATATTACCTCTAACTCGGGTTTATCCTCATCATCCTCATCATCACTATAGGTTCTCTTCATCCTGTGCGGTATTCCTTCTCGGTATTGTGTTTCGATCACAGTAGGACCTTCCCCTGGCCTCTACCTCTTCTCTTTTAGGAACCTTGCTCCTCCTTTCATAAGTACACTCTCTTTCTCAGCTTCCCTCATAGTATCATCATCGTAACTTGAATCCATATATGCTGTATCATTCCATTCATATCCCCCTTGTCTTCGCGGTATCCATAGCCCCCGCACACCAGATTTATACTACTGAAGGTGCATCTTCAATATGTCATTTTCACAGATGATCATCTTAATGGACAATTTCAAAGACAAAAAGAACCTACCTCATGGCTCGTTGAATAACTCCCTTTCTACTTCACTATAGTATTTAGTTGTATCAATCATGAAATTAGTAATATATCCCTCCAAGATACTGTCAAGCCAGACTTCAATAGCCCGCGATGATATGTTTTCTACCTCCTACAATTCCTGGATCAATTCTGGGGTCCAAGAAGTTGGCTCACCTTCTTGGAAATTTTTCTTGCGATAGGTAAATCGCACCAAGCACTCATACACAATGATCGGGAATTTAGAGAAAAATACTCGTGTGGACCGTCGTGTATGTACTTGGATAGCCACTTATCCGTTGTTTGTCGAGGGTTCTAATTTTCCTTCTCAGCAAATTCTTGTAGCTTCTAGTCGAACCAATATTGAATTTCTAGTCTCGTTGGATGCCACAACATGTCCTCCCTTCATTCACACTAAGGTCTCGACAACAGAACCATTTGTTGACAGAAACCCAGTCAACAAAACTAGTCAATAGGGGTTCCCACTCTATCGAAATCCAAACCACCACGATCTCCCTGAGCAGTGACCCAGACTAGTTTTACCTCGTCTAGAAACACCCGTAGAGCGGATGAAGTTTCACCTAAGATGTTCGAGGGAGAGTTGACAGAATGAAGTTTCTATAGAATTAGAGAGGACCATGTGAATCTACTTATCAAATTAGTGCATCATTATTCAACCGATATAATCATTCAGCTTAGGCATTAATAGAACCATTCAACATATCACATTGTTATATCAAAAGTGCAATAAAACCATTTATGCACAAACATATCCAACATAATAACATCATTTAAAGCAGGGAAACATCGCATCATTTATAGATCCATGTCGCAGATACACATTGCATTCATAATTGAGTAAAAAAAGATAGTAAAACATGAAAACAGAAAAGAACACAATGATTTAGCTCAACTTCCGTCATGTCATATTAATTCCGCACAAAATTACAGATTCTCCAAAATAGTTCACAGATCTACGGATCTCAATTCATGCGCAAAGCACACAATCATACCAAGAGTGATTCAAAGATGTGCCAAGTGTTCAAAAAGATACCTTAACACTTGCAATTCTACATCTACTTATAGGCTTGTGCCTTGCAATTCTACATCTACTTATAGGCTTGTGCCTTTACATTCATGGTCCACTTAGACAACTTCCTAACTAACTCTTAACTAATTCTACAAAATAGTGACCAATATCCACAAAATGAGGTAAAAAACTACAAAATATGACCCAAAATATATAAAATATTCTTATCTCTGACTTGCGTGCCACTTTCCACTTGTGCGGTGTCTTTGAGATTGCGCAACATCCACGATGGTGCACACCTATCTTATCCCAAAACCTCCTACCAACACCAAGGCATAGAGCATGTGAGACCTCTTGGTTTGATGGAAAACCCTACTATGCACCACCTTCTCAATAATAAATAGAACAGTCCTAAGAGGAGGGTCCATCACATGTTTGATGGGTATTTTCCCACCCCGAGAGCATGTACCAATGCTGCAATATTGATATATGAGATTGTCTAATTTCAGGTCTCCTACTCTTGGTACGGAGTGACATAGGGTTTCCTCGCCTTAAGAGTCCAGTGAGAAAATAGATGTCTTCCACATCTAGAGTGAGAATGTGAGTCCCAACTTGGAGATGTTGTTGTTCTGAATCCCAGATTTGGATCAAGTGCTCCAATAGATGAACATGAGCCCTCATTTTCAGAATCTAGAATAAATTTAAGATCCAACACTCTCTCAAATCCAATATAGTATTAGGATTGTTTACAACTTGAGCATCATCTATCTCATGTTCCCTTTCCCTCCAAAGCACCATTTTTGTTTCAAGAAACTTGCACAAGGTGATTGAAACAATCATTAGAAACAATCCTCATCAAAGAATATTTCAATTTTGGATTAAAACTATTGCTTTAAATTTTTTGGGGTCGAAGACGCTCTTCCTGAAAGGGAGAAGAGAGTCGCCTAGGGAACACTTTTAACCCCAAAAATAACAATTAAAACTACACTTAAAACCTAGTTAAAACATGAAATTCTACTATCAAATGAAACAGGAAAGGTAGGGCATTTACCTGAATCAAAAATAATATTGAATTGTTGACTGGAGCTCCTACAATCTCCACATCAATATCACCTATCAAAAGAGCCCTTTACACTCAAATTGTATGGAAACAAACCAAATGGATAAAAACTTTTTACTTTTGGACCTTTTATTGTCTTTTTTTGGGTAAAATATAATATTTTACTTTAATTATTCAAAATACTATACTATATTTTGTTTTGACCACTTTATTAATGTTTTGAATGAAAAAAGGGTTCTAATAGATATTTTTGGAGATTTCAGGTTAATTTGAATGATTTTTGGTTATGGAGGAGTTTGTTTTTGACTTTTTTCATGCTCCTTTTCAAAATTAAAAATATTTCGAGTGCGTTCAATACTATAGTTCTACTCCTTAAAAACTAAGTGAAAAGGTGTTGATTATACTTTCATCACTTTTTCGGGCTCATAAAACTTGTATGAAAAAGGAACCCCTTGGATTTGTCTTTAAGCTATTTTCAGACTCTCTAAATAGGAAAAAATTGCCAAGTGAGCTTGATTCTTTCACTCTTGAAAAAGTATTTGAAAGGTCATCTATTTGGTGATAGTTTACCCCCTTTTTTTGGACTATTTAGACTGATTTACAAAAAAGGTACACTAGTTCATCATAACTAGAAGAGTTCTTCTAGGTATTATTTTACGTTTTTTCAGACCTTGGGTACTCAATTTATGAAAAAGACCACATTGCAGTCTTCTTTAGTCCTTTCAAACAATATAAACATGAAATGACACTGAGTTTACCTTCTTTGGACTCGTCAAAATCAAACAATGAAGGACCCATTTTTTGACTAAACCCCTCCTGTCTCAGGTTCTTAAAACATTTTATATTGGACTCATCCTATGCTGAGATATATCGAGCATTTTTTACCCTTTTACAGCTCGTTAAAAACCAAAGAGGTACTCATTTATCATGATGGGGAAATTAAGGGAATGGGAAAATATTTTTCATTTGTATTAATGGCAGCTTATGGTCACCCTTGAACATGGCACCTGTTTTCATTTTATTCAAACAATTGAGTAATAAGCTTGTCCTTGAGTCAATCCACATTCATGAGTCATTTTTCTCGTACGATTCATTCAAAGAATTCATCGTATTTTCTTTGCTTTATGTTTTGGTCTCTGCCTCATTGAGTCAATGCTTCCAAGTCACTTGTCATGCCATTCAATGTTCAACAAGAGTCTTGTATTTACAACTAGCCTCTGCAGTTACCTTACATTCCTTTATGTCGATTATCTCTGAGTTAGTACCATAGTTGATCCATAATCATAATCACTTTAAACAAATTTGTCCTAGTTCCCTAGAGATGATGGGGGAAACATCATGGCCCTCCTTATACGACCAGTCTATTCTCGTTGACACTCGTACATCATCCCAAAATTAATATTAGAAACCATTTAGTACCTTGAAGCATGTATGCCTCAATTTCAAGTTTCCTCGCTTTCAACAATAAGATTCCATTGTTGGCTTCTGATTGAAATATTATGCTGATTGTTCGACTTCAACACATTTATTCACATTCAGAGGAATGTACTACGGTACCTTGGGAATCATTGACATAAACAATGATTTCCATCGCACTTGTTAATGGTATACATTAATGGCTGATGATCATGTGGTTTATACCATGTTCGACATCAAGGAACTTATTCACATGGATAGAATCGTACTATTTGAGATTGGGATGAAGACCTTGGGTGTTTACGTATTCATTCTCCCCAGGTTGTGATGGAGTATTTGTGATTGCATATATCCACAATGTATATCTGGTGGCTATGCTCAGTTTTGACTCATGATGACATATATCAATAGTGTATGTCTAGTAGATATTTCCAAATTTGAGTTTTATTCATCATGGATCTACATTGTATGTCAGTAGCCATGATATATACATCTAGACATGGATCTACAATATATTGGTAGACAACCATGTCTTGAGTCAGTTGAAGTACATATATAAGATTATATGGTCTCGTAAAAAGTATTCAACTGACAATATTTTGCCTCATCTTCCAACTACATCTGTCAAATCATTTCACCTGTCACATCCCTCTAGCTTCATACTTTTGGGGGATATCAATTACACCAAAATATTGTCATCTTCATGTGTATTTGCCTATATCCATAAAGTATTTGTTCCAAAATGCTGAAGAATAGGTCTTTCCTTACCATAATTCCAATTTCTAGTAGCACTGACGCACCTTGCGTTTTGACATAAGGGGTTAGACTATGATGACACTGGTTTCTAATGGAAAAAGAGTGTTGGTGGCACTTTTTACCTTTATACATGGAGTGTCTCCTATTCTTGATGCCATTTTATAGTGTACAAGGTATGGCAACACTCATTAAAAGGAAAAAAAAGCATCGATAGCTTTCTATAAGAAATCCCTCGTGGAGGCTTATCCCAACCAACCATAATAGGTGGAAATCGAGCCCCAAATCCATAGGTATGACACATTAACTTTATACAACTAATTGTCAAATCCTTTGATCCCTTTTTTCCTATAAATACAAGCTCGCCCTCATGGTTGAAGGGACTAACAAGAAATCACCCATATGCTGTTGAAATATTTCTAGAGTTGAGAGGAAAAGGATTGAATTTAGAGGAAAAATGATTGTGGGAAGAAGCACAATCGAGGGTCTTTGGTTGCGACTTTTCCCTTTATTCTGTTAATGCAATCATGTTTTTCTTTCCCATAAACATTGTGTAATTATGTTTATTATTTTTCTCCTTGGTCATTAGTATATATCTAGTTGATTATCGTGTATGTTTCCACTTGTTTCCTATTTCTTTGACCTTTGTGCAGGTTCTTCTATGTCAACTGATGCTAAAGCTTCAAGCTAGTAGGGAAAACCTTCAAATAAGGTAAGGTTTGATTCTACTCAAGTAATCTGATTATATCTAGGGAAAGGTTTTCATTATTGTTTGTGTTTTGTTCTAGATCTATACCTTATAGACTAGGGAAACAATCTTTGTCTGCATTGATTGAGTTTTTTCGGCTAACAATGCGTGCAGATACATGTGCATGTGTGTGTGTGCATCTATGCATGCATGCACATACATATGCACGCGCATGTGTGAAATATGTGCATATGTGCATGCACATACATATGTGTGTGCATTCCTGCACACATGCGTGCATGTGTGTAGTCCCTCACTTGTTTCAAAATAAAGAATTACAAAGTGAGAATGTTGGTACCTTTCTAGCACCCATATGGAGGACATTGGTCGATGCTAACCAAAATACCAATGAGTATAATTCCAAGGCAAAGAATCAAATGGGATCAAGATATTTGTGAACTTTTGCACAAGAGAATATACCAATCAGGATAACCCTTGGAGATATTATTAGTATTCATCTATGTGTAATGTTTGTATTTAACTATAAGAATATAGTTAGAAAACCCCTTTGATCCAATGATAATTTTATAGAATTCATAGTGAATGCCTTGTATGTGATGCATAGTGACCTACATTTGCTATGAAATTTCGTTTCATGATAAGATTCCAAATTGTCACCTACACACACACACACACAATCAAATTCATTGAAGCTCCATTCCAATATGAGTGAGTAACCACTACTTTATTTTTGATTTAACACTAGGATACAAATGTCCTATGATGCTATGGAAGTATTCTTTGGCCAATAAGCCATAAATGGGGTATCTATTCCATGAAAATTTCCCTAGTTTGTACATACCACTAGCCCCACCTATATTTTCAAGCATAGGCACACACAAGTATGAAATCAAGTGTGCCATTGGAGAAACCTAAACCCTAATGGGTATGATCATAACAACACCTTAATTTCACTAAATTAACAAAACACCCACATATATGTTTTTGAATAGATTCTTCTAACATATTATGTAATGTCCCCAATATTTTACTATGGACCACTCTATTAGACTAGGGAATTCAATGGTCTAAAGTCACTTGAAAAATTAAAGAAGAACTGTAAAGTGGTGATTTGGGTGATGAGGCACCATGGAAATTCCAAGCTACAAGGGAAAAACTTGATGAAGATTCATGAGAAGGGAACATTAGGGAGATTGTGGGCCTAAGATGACATGTGGAGCACTCCAAAACAAGACAAAAACCTCCATGAAGGCACATTTGTGGGTGAGAATCCCAATGTTGGTGATACTTATGAGGTGGTGGGAATCCCAATGTTGGTGATAATTATGAGGTGGTGAGAATCCCAAGGAAGTGTAACACCCACCAGATAAAGAGGAAATATAATTGTAATTTCACAGTGACTAAAAATAACTAATGAGGTTGATCTGGGAATGGAGGGACATTCCAAGGATTTTAAATACCACCAAACACAGAGGGAATCTCAAAGTAACTCCCTTCTAGGCCCATACTAACAATTGAATGTAGTTGAGGTGTCACAAGAGATTATTCTCTCATAAAATTGAATCTTATTATTATTTTTGAGATAAAACTCTAGAATGAGGTGGAATTAGTCACAAGGAGTCATTCTCTCCTAGAAATAGTTTTTATTAATATTTTCAAGAGAGAACTCTAGAAGGAGGGTGTTGTAATCAAATAGATTGCATAGTTACCAATGATACATATTACATATTTATAAAAGAAATGATATATACAAGAGACAAGGAATGATAGATAGAACAACAAGTAATATATTACTCAAGAACACATAAAGGGTTCAATAAATCCAATCGAAATGATTCTTTATCCAACTCTCCTGCCTATTTATATTATTTACAAGAGGTTGCATAACTACTTGTCAGTTCAACTAACTGACACGACCTGTGAGGTTGACATAATCTATTGCTATACTTTACATTTATTCGACTGGAGGACCTAGTTGGCTAGCCGACTTAGGCTCCTCCAAAATCTCCCCCACCTCAATCTTTCTTCGTCCCGAATAAATGAGGAGACGAAAATTGTTCTGTTTGAGTAGATAAAACCTATGGTTTGTATTTATTATGGACTTTTATGATTGGTTGACTGTTGTTACTAAAAACATGCCTCTACAATAGATTCAGCAGATATTGATAGTTGGTGCTTAAATTATTCCCATGCGTGGAGGGAATTATGTATGTCGATTGTAAGAGTGGTAAGAATTGACAAGCTCTCCATATTTTCATGCATAGACAAGTCTAGGATGTTACCCATGTTAGACCTTAGTAGTTGCATTTTTTCCTCAACAGTAGAGAGCATTCGTTGAAGTTGTGGTATGAATTTGTTGACTCTTGGAGAGGCTAACTTGAGCTTCACTAATCCAATGATGTTCTTGATTCTCTAGTTTTTCAAGTTTATTGATTTCCAAAACAAGTTGATCATCAATGGCCTGGGCCATTGCTTCATTGGTAAGTAGTCGACGGTGTTGTAGTGAACTGATGAGTTCACATTTCTTTGGGATTTCTTCAAATACATGGCCATAGTAGGTGTACCAATTCTGCAAGATGTCTGTAGTGAAAACATACTTTGCATCATATTGTACTAACATTCCACGTGCTTCTGTAAATGCTATGTATTGATTTCTTAGTAGGATAGTTGTTTCCTCATACTGCTCTTTTCTCCTCTTGTTCAACTGCTCCTGAAGGGTCGAGACAACGCTCTCAAATATGAGGGATTCTTTTTCAATAAGTTTGTATGATTCCGTCCCTGCTGGAATTGTGATAATCTACTATGCTAAGCTCTCATACTTGGATAAAAATGATTTTTTCTCTATTTTTAGTTCTTTAATATGTTCTTTGGACTCCACTCTTCTATGTTTATATTCCGATTTAATTGCATCTGTCAATAGATCTAATCCTTATTATTTATATTTTTGTGGGTCAAATGTAACTATGGGACCGAATTGATCTATATGAACTAACATGTGTGGTTGATGCTGTAACTATTGTAGACGCTACTGTTGTTTCTGCAATTGTTTCTCTCGTTTCTTCTTTTCTTTTCTTTGCTTCCTCTTTCTTCTTTCCTGCTCTTTACTTTGTTTGTTAGTTTTTATCTATTTTTCTGTTGGATTCTATATCTCTACTGCTTCTTTTTGGCTCTCCTCGGTAGCTGGGGTTGTAACAACAGGGCTAGGGTGGATGATGTTGGTAATGTCAGGAGATATTGGAATATTGGTTGAAACATATTTGGTCATAGTTGATGGTAGTGGTGGTGTGAAGCAGGCGAAGGATGCAAGATAGGATTGACGGTTAGGATTACTATCTCATGCGGTAAAGGTTGCTTGACATTGCTTGCTGAATTCAATTTAGAAGTCAGTTGTAATAAAATATTCGAGGGATCGACAATGGGGTTAGTGGAGCATGGTACATTATATGAGGGGTGTTGTGGCAGTGCAGAATGGTCGACATGTCAGGGGATGAAAGAAGAACTTTGCTTTGCCACAGTATTGTTTGTTGAGTGAATATTTTTCTATAGAATGGTTTCAATATAGCCAACAATTTATGCTTCAGAGATGGATGGTTGCAGAAGGTCGACAAGTTGAGATTCAAGGATGGCTTAGGTAAACTTATGTCCTTCCTTGACTAAGAATGGTATTTTTACTATCATCATTTTCTAGTTGGGGAGGAGAGATGGCAGCTGGTAGATAAACTTTTGTAGGTCATTATCCTTTTGAATGCGTGCTCTTAATGTCGTTGGTAGCTTCTGCAGATATAGATGGTTTAGAGGTGTGGTAATTGTTGAAGTCGATATAACTTATTCTTTGACAACTAGGGTCCGGGATGGTGGTGGTGGGTTATGGTTGAATTTCATAGGTGGTGCAGTAGCAAACCTAACTTTATTTGAACTTTCTTCTGGCCGGCATGGTTGCTGCTCCTCCTCTGTGATAAAGTTTCTTATTAGTTCTTCGACAGGTATCTTATGTTTGGAAAAATATTCTAAGATTTATGTTGCATTGTCAAATAGCTCCATATTGTCATCTTCAATTGGTTCCTGAAGAATAAGATTACATTTACCCTTTCCTTTTGTTGTACTCTTCCTGTCCTGTGGTGCTTTAAATAATTTGCTGGCCACCCGACATATATTTTTCTTTGTGAGGGCATACTTTGTTAGTGGGGTATCTCATTGAGTGATTTTTCATATGTTTGTTTTGTTTAATCTTGTTCCTGCTGCGCTACTGTTAATGTGATCCCAAGAGGATTAATATCACCAGTCTGGTTAGAATGGAGTGTAAATGTGTTTAAGTGGACACACATTTCATAATATTCTTCTTTCTCTGTATTAGTTAAAGGTTCGACCATTGGTTGATCGACTCTTTTTGCTATGGGGGTTATATCCAATCTTGTGCTCGATTGCTAATAAATCTCATCAAAAATTTCCTTAACCATAGGGTAAAAGTCGAGTTCTTTTGTTGTGCCCATGACACCTTCTAAGTACCATACCTACGTGTCGTCCAACACGAGTTGGATATGTGTAGTCAGTGGTAGAATCTATTGGACATTCTGGGGTACCCTCCATCTAGCTATTTTTATTTCTAGATTTTGAAACCAGCTGTCTTACCAAATTTTTGATGTTCCCACTCCTAGTCAACAACCATTCAGGGAGAATGATTTGAAATTCCACATTATCGGTCCTTTTTCCGTAGTGAAGTCCTTGTATTTGACTAGTCGAAGATGGTACATAGCTATCCATATTATTAATGAAGGAAATCAGATTTGGGCACCCTCCTCTTAGCATTTTACACAAATATTCCTGATGATCTCAGCTAGGTGGTCGACCTAGCGATATAGTTTTACTATTGCGAATACGTTTTGGACCAACTAAAGCATTTCAAGCTTAAGGTCGGAACCTCTTCCCGTACTTGTTATGGCCATTGATACAACATTTTCATTTATATTTTGTGTTCCATATAGGATTTGGTTAACCACTGACCCTCTTGAATTCTTCTGTGCCAGTGTACCAGTGAGTTCTTTGACCAAGGCCAGGTTTAGTTAAATAGGTAGGGGGTCTCCTTTGTTTGATAATACCATGATTTTGTTAATCAAGTCTCCATTGATTTTGATAGGTTTGTCAAAATATAGCTTCCCATTATGGAATCGACTGATGACAACTGCACAATAAATTATTTTGTTCCTGCAAAGCTTTCCATTAAAGGTGCATTCATATAATTAAGTATTGTGCTGGCTCTTTTTTTTGTGCTTTCTCCCTCCATCGAACACTTGCTAATGTTCTCCATTCTGGAATTTCATTCCAACCACTTTTCCATTTTTGTTCAACCAATTTAACATTGCATATATTATGTAGTCAATTTTCCAAGGGTGTGTTGGATTTTTCTATTTGTTTGATTTTGTTTGTTGCTGATCTAGTAGTTGTGGATGACTTGTTTGGTGCCATTATGTTGGTCAAATGCTTTGGTTCAATGGTTTGTTTGATTGGATATGGTGTTCGGGTGCTCTGATGCTTTAGTTCTTCATAGAATAACATCCAAATATCATCTAATGTGGTGTTTATAGTAAAATTTCCTTGGGCGGGAGAATGCATAGTGGGTGGTGGTATTAATTGCAGTATTGATAGTGGAATTAAATTTGAAAGACAGGTTTTTGACGTTTCTTTCAAGGTATGCCAACTTTTGTTCTCTAGGTGTTGATGTTCATGATGAATTTATTGAAGCGTTTTTTCTTCTTGGTGTCGGCGTATTTCTTGATCGTGATGGTTTCAGTAGGTATCCTGTCGAGGTGGTTGCAATTATTCATTCCTTCTCTTATAATATTGATGATTCTTCCTCCCAATTTTTGTTTTACTGCTTCTTGCCTCAACCTCATTGATAGGATTTATCGAGATTCTTGTCATGCTGTTTTTTTGTAAATTTTCTTGTGTTTGTTTCGATTTTTATAGTTTTTTTAATTGTTTATAGTTACACAACAATTTCTTTTTTATTGGATCCCATAGAACAATTTACAGAATACATTTCCTTGTAATGTTTTTAGTTGTACTGATCCGTTAGTGTTGGTTTCTTCCACAATGTATTGACCAATCCACTCAGTGTGTAGTTTCTTAGGTTTCCCTTTTACTCGACTATTGTATAGTAGTGCAAGGTCTCCAACCGACATATTTTTGTTTTTGATATTTCTATCATGTCAAGCTTTGTGTTGTTTGTGTTGTTTTTTTTGGATTTTTTGGTATTGTATTGCGATTAGTTAGTGTTCTTCCAGTTTGGATAGTTTCATTAGTATTTCTTTTCTTGCATGTTCAGCATCGATGTCCAGTATATCGACAATCATGGTATTTTGTTGACGAAAGTGTAAGGGTACAATTGCTTCCTGTCCATAGACAAGTCAAAATGGTGTCTGACTTGTCGATATTTTCTATGTTGTTATGTATTCCCATAATATGATAGGTATCTTGTCATCCCAATAATATTTGTCGGTATTACATATTTTCGTTAGGCCTCTAGTTATTTTTTTATTGAAATATTCAATTGCACTATTAGATTGAGGATGATACGTTGTGCTTTTCCAGTTCTCAATCATGAATTCTTTTGTAAGAGTGGTGATTGTTTTGTTTACAAAATGTGACCCTTGATCGCCAATCAAGGTCAGTGGACAACCAAATATTGCGACGATGTTCTCATATAGAAACTTAGAGGCTATATCACTTGAACAAGTTTCGACAGGTTCTTCCTCTTCCCACTTGGTAACATATTCGACCACTGCGATGATATATCACGCTCATGTTCATCTACCCGATGTCAAAAATGGCCCTATGAAATCAATTGAGCAAATTTCAAATGTTAAGCTTGGATTTATGGATATTAAAGAAATTTACATGCTTGGTAGAGCTAACCTAGTCGTTGGTATCGGTCAGACTTGTTCACAAATTCTTGATAATGTCAGTGTATGGTCGATTCCTGAAAGTGTCGTCCAGCTGGACCGTAAAGTGCTTCATTGATTATGTTTTGTCTTTCATGGTCGAGAACACACTGTCTAACATAAGTTCGTAGAGAAATCCATTTACTATGGTGTAGGGTGAAAATTTCATCGCTAGGATCTTCTTCTTCTTTTCATTCATTCCCTCTAGAGATTTTCCAACAATTTCTACTATGTCGGAAGATACAACTTCAATTCAGAATAAATAAGCATCTGGTAGGTCGTCTTCAATTCTGGTCGATTCATCACCTATGTCTATTCTTGACAAGTGGTCAGGTTCGACATTTGTTTCTCCTAGTTGAACTATGACTTAAAACTCAAATTCCTGGAATAATAGAAACCATTGACAAATTATTCTATGATGTAAGGGTTTATTGACCATGTATTTTAGTTGTTGGTGGTCTATGTAGAACACAAATGGATTAGCTAGTAGATAATGTTGGTATTTATGGAGTGCAAATACCATTCCAAGTGCTTCTCTTTCAGATGTCGAGTAGTTCCTCTCAGTTTTATTTATTTTTTAGCTGTTGTATGCGTTTGGATGGTCCATTCCATCATCACTAGTTTGAGTTAGGATTGCAACTATTGCTACTCCAAAAGCATCAATATGTACATGGAATTTCATTGACATATTTGGAAACCGCAGTATGGGTGCTTCGACTAATTTTTTCTTTAAGATGTTGAACGATGCAGTGCATTCATCAGTCCAATGTTATTCTTTATTTTTCTTAATATTTCTTCCAAGGGTTAATCCATGTCAGAGCAGTGACGAATGGATTTTCTATAATATCCCACATGTCCGCGTAAAACTCTCACTTGTTTAGGATTCACTAGTGGTTTTAAGTCAAGCATGATTTCAATTTTTGCATAGTCTACTTTAATTCCTTCCTTCCACACTATATGTCCCAATAGGATTCCTATTGGAGTTGAAAATATGCATTTATTCATATTTAAGGATAGCTGGATTTGTCGACATCTTTCTAACATAATTATTCTCCATTTACAATGTTTTTTCAGCATAGAGTAAATTGTCCAGTTATCAAAATATACAACCATAGTTTTGTAGATGTATTCCTAAAATGCTTTAACGACAATTCTTGAAAACACAACTGCGGCGTTTTTCAACCCAAATGGCATGAATTTGTATGTGAATGATCCAAATTCACATACAAATTTAGTTTTATTTTGGTCTTCTTTAGCAATGGGCACTTGATTATATCCTGAAAATATGCCTGTGAACAAATAACACTAGTGTCCTACGACTTCATTAAGAATTTCATCTACAAAAGGGGTCAGAAATGGGTTTGTAAGGGTTACTTTATTAAGTTCCTGAAATTAGACACAGATCCTTAGTTGTGTCGAGTCAGTTTTCTTGGGTTGGACCTCCATTGGGTTTTCCCATTCCAACTGATCAATAGGGTAAATGATTCTAGCTACAAGCATGTTGTCGATTTATTTCTTTACTATTTTTGTATATTTGTGTGTGAGTTTATATGGCCTTTTATTTATTGATTTTGCATCGATTTTGATGTCAATTTCTTGAATAAGTATTTTTAAATATTTGTAGTATCGAGTAAAAACATCTTGAAATTCTTTCAATAAGTTGACAATTTCTGTTGTATGTTCTTTACTCCAATAGCCACCAATTTTTATGATTTTAGGTCTATCGTCATTGCATATATATACTTATTTCATATTAAATTTGGTTTTCCATCCAATATGGTGCTTTGATTTCATTGATTTGTCGACTACCTTCTTTGAATTGTGAAAATCTTGGTGGAAAGTCTTCCGCTGTCAATCTTTCAGGGTCCTCTTTCTCCTATGTTTGAATTTTGAATATTTTTCTAATTGGTTTTGAAGTCTTTGGGTGTTCTGATTTCCATTGGAAGATTTTTCATTTTGTGTTTTTTGTTTCTAACTGAAGTCTTGTCGAGTGTTGGGTTTCAGTTGATCCAATATTGGCACATGTAACATTATGTCTGTTAAGTCGATCCTTTGTTTCTATTTTATTGTTTGTCAGTTGTAGGAAATTTTTTATCTGTTTACTTGTTTCAACCAGTAATTCATCCCATCATGAGAATTTGAAGTCATTGAGGAAATTCTATTTTAGTTCTTTCCATGTGAGCGTTTCTCCCTTTGCTTCCTCCATTTTATACCACTTATTGGTAGGTCATCTAGTGTGTTTAGGAATAAGCCTATACTAGACGCATTCATCTTGGTAGCCTAATATTCTCCATTCTTTTTCACATATGTCAATATGTTTCTCAGGGTCATGTCCTTGTGTGAATATTCGAATGTTTTCTCATGTTATTAGTTTATTTTCTCCGAAACTTTCAATAAAATATGTTGATGTTGTTTTCCAAGTTTGTAATCTCAACCGATGCGTATCCCACCATCGTGCGACGAGACTTGTGAATGTCTCAACTAGACCTTGAAGTCGACCTTGTTCACCTATGGTTTTTGATACTTCTTCGACATGAGACAATGGTGATTCTCACTTTTGGTATCTTAGTAGTGTTCTAGTTGATGAATCATTTTTTACTGGTGTTAGAGTTGGAAATTGTATGCTTTTTCGTTTAAATATTTTTGGGATTGTAGTGATAGAAAAGAACTATCATGTTTTATTTTTAGGAATATCATGGATCACCCATCATTCTTGCGCTTGTAATTTGTAGTTTTCTAGTTTCCAATCATAGATCTCTGCATTCGAGTTATATCCGACTGAATCATGGTTTTTGAGATGGAGTTCTCCGTATGCATTAGGTTCAGTATAATATTCGAAGTTCTTTATTTGATATAGTTGTAAAATATCGACATCATCGTCGATTGGTTCTATCCAAGGTTCTCCTTGTGATGGATGGATTGGTACAATAAATTTTTTCCCATTTCCTTTGATTTTGATTCTTTCTTTGTGACGTGATATTGATGCTTTCATTTTTCTTCCCCATGGTTGACCTACTAGAGCAGGGAAGGAACTGGATCCTTCCTTGGTATTGATGAATTCAAAGCTGACTTTAGTTAAGATACCTTTGATGGTCATGTCGACATTTTTCCATACCCCGATTCGTTCAATTAATCCTTGGTTGGATAATTTTAGGTATATGTATGATTCATGTAATTGTGGTTTACCAAGTTGTTCTCACATGTCCCTAGTCATAATATTTACCTGTGATCCGAAGTCGAGAATGACTTGTCAGATGTGGTAACCTTTGATTTCAAGGTCGACTAGCGGGTCTGCATCGTTTTTGTATTTTTGGTTTAGGATACATATACTTTTAGCTTGTTTGTATTCACCAGATTTGCTTTTGATATTATACAATAAATCTATTAACTTTGCAAGAGATTTGTATTTAGTTATCAATTTGATTAATTCATTAGTAGTTTCTTGTCAGGATTTGTCATGTTCTTCTTGTGATGTGAGTTCTTGAAATATTTTTGATGCATTGTTATATAATCGCTTTTGGTCAATAGGGTTATGATAGTCTTCTTTAATTTTTATTTTACTAATTTGTGGATTATCAATACCAATTTTCATTCCTTGTCGGGTTACAATTGTTGGAAATATGGATTATAGTTGTCATTGATGTCAAAAGAAGTTTAGTAATGACAAAGGAATAACCAAGGACATGATGGCAGAGGGAACTCAGCGAAAGAAAAAGGTAGTGATGAATTGGCACAAATGATGAAATAGAATATATGATGACACATAATAACATAATGGATGGAAACTTGGTAAGAGACATTGCCTATTATGCCAAATCATATGATGTGACTTCATTATGGAGAAATATGGCAAATGGTGAAAATCAAGAAATTGACTAAGTATGGATAAATAATCAAACCTAGTCTAAGAGGGTCTAAGAGAATGACCGCCCTAAATCATGGGTTAGAGTAAATTTCTGTAGAACATAGGGGTCTTGTAGACTTGTGTTTTCTCTATCTGAACATGTCTTCATATTGTCTTGCAAGTAGCTGAGGAAGAAGTTATGGACCTGCCAAAAAAATGTTTTAGGCAGATTGGATTAGACTAAGAAATTTGTCTAAATGTCATAACAAAAGTTTGGAAGAATATTTTCTAATGTCATCCAGAAGATGTGTGTGTGTCAGTAAGATATAAAGATGACATGATCATGTTCCTTGATGAACTGGCTATCCAACCATGGAGTCAGTTTACTTTCGAGTGCTCACACATGCGAGTTATCAACCTGTCAAAACTAAGACAAATGTTAGTTTGCATGTTGAGATTAAAATTGGCTAAGTGTTAAAACAAAAAAATAGTGAATGAAGATGTGTTCCACAAACAATAAAAAGATTCGACGGTCAGGAAGCATCCCATACGAGATCCGACGATTAAATATCAGTTCCACAAAGGATAGGTGGAAAAGATGAATTTATGCTAAAGAGTAAAGATCAATGATCAAGATCTATCCCGCAGCAGATCGGCGATGCAGAAAAAGCGTTACAGGAAATCCGTTGCGGAAACATAAAAGTGGATAGGAGATAAGTTCCACCAAATATCAAGATCAAATGGATGATATTAGATTGGCAAGGAGATCGACGACAGACAATTATTTCCGCACAAAGAAAAGCAAAAGGCAGAAAGCAGAAGGCACAAAATCACAAAAAGACTGTAGGAAATTCCATAGTTCCACATTCTGCATCCTATGATCCTAAATATTGAAGGTAAAAAAGACTTCCATGAAAAAACGACGTTGCGGAAGGGTTAGTGTGGAAAAAGGAAGGCAGAGAATGCGAAATCAATGTTTGAGATTTTGAGAACCCGTACTCCGCATCTCGCGTTCCAGAATATCAACGGTCTTGAAGGATCCCATAGGAGATCAATGGTATAGAATGATTGGGGTGGAAATATTAGTGTGGAAGCGTAAATGTCGAAATTTCGTTATGGAAAAGTCACAAACCTGCATTCTGCTATTCACATTTTATTGAAGATCAATGATCACAAAGAATCCCATAGGAGATCAATGCTGTAGAACTATTGAGGTGGAAATTTAAGTGTGGAAATACACTCTGAGAAATGTCATGGTTCGACAATCTGCATATCGCATCCCATCTCATATCTACGGTTAGGAAACAGTACAGGATAAAGATCAACGACTCAGGATAAGTGTGAAAATAAAACTACGAAAAATGATTATGGAAAGCTAATAGTGTGCCAAAGAAATATTTGAGATCTATGGTCAGGAAGAAGCCCGAAATCAGATCAACAGCTCAGGTGGTTTCAGAAATAGACACTGGGGAAGAATGTGACTGAAAGGATAAATTGTAAATTGATTAATAGGTGTTTAGGAAATGTCCACAGGAATCCCGCATAAGAGAAGATAACATGAGGAATCCTACAGTGAAGAAAGAGAATCCCATAGAGTACATGAGGAAGTTCGCCGCCTGTAAGTGGAAGGTAAGCTAGCGTAAGGAAATCTACAGGGAGATCGCAGAGGAAGAGAGTGCACATGTCTAAAGATGGTCTGTCAATTAATTAATTGATTGAAGAAGTTTAAACTAATAAACATAATTAAGAATGGGGAATAGATAAATGAAATAGTGTTATAGTGGATTTCACCACTCCAGGTGAATCACACTTTGTATGGCCTTCCCCTGTCCCATTGCAGACTCTTTAGACCCCATGGACCATCTTTTATCCTTTGATGTTTCCTTGATCATCCCTAAAACTATATGAAAAATGATATACGCGGCGTTTTACCCGACAACCGCGTACATATGTGGGTTTGACCCATATAACCGCGTACATCGGGATGTGTGCATAATCCAAATCCTTTTGGAGTTTTCCTTGACATGGATCCAACTCATTCGACTCCTGGCCCCTAATATCGCTCAGATTCGACCCTTCATTATCCCTTGTGAAGCTATAAGGAACCCCTTGGTACATTGAAGGCATATAGAGAGATTGAAAGCAACAAAACTATAGTCCATTGTTGCTGGAATTTATACTTGAGTTTGCATCTCTTTGTCTCTTTGGAGCACTTTTGTGTTCTTCCCAAGCTTGCCTTTTGTTAGTGAGCTTGCTATCGTGAGATGGAGGATTGAGGTGGTGGAGGCCCAAGTGGGGGATTCAGTTTCTCTAGTTCGCATATGTGCCGTCAGAGGTTGTATCTATCTTGTAATCTCTGATTTATATTAATAAGAACTATCTTTTCTTGTCCAATGATGTGTATTTGATTGAATATTGTATCCATTGGAATATGTCAAATGCTTTTACATTATTGATTATATATGCTAGAATAGATTTAACACCATGATATATAGTATGCTTGTATTGTTTACTTGTTGTTGAGGAAGTATTATATCAATTCAAGCTGAAGATTGGAAAGCTCAACGGTGATCTACTTCAACCGTTCAGAATAAGGTACGAGTCCTGATCCTTTAGTGTTAGACATTTTATTTCTATTGCATATTGGGAAAGATTGATTTCTAGAGTCAAATCTGGTTGTTGTGGTACCCCAAGACATAGGAATTTCTCTCCGTAACAGAATTGGCGACTCCACTGGGGAGTTCCTAGTAGTTGTCCTTTGGGGGTGATTTTCTCAGCATTCAATGTATTTGAATTGCTCTTTCTCTCTTGTTTCTCTGTCGGGCCGGGGGGCATGTATGCCTGGTAGGGTCTGATTGGAGTGAAGTTTGTCTCAGCGTGTCTGTTTGCCTTGTTTTATGCACCTTTTCTTCCTGTACGTGGGTTTTTGATTTACAGTCGCGTATACATGCGGTTTCCTCTATGATTTCCGCGTATACACACGGGTTTACTGCGAACAGTCGCGTATACCCTGGATTTTTCCCTTTTTGTGGAAGTTAATTGGTTGCTGGGTGAATGCTGTTAGCTGCCGAGTCTCCTTTGGCACTGCCTGAGTCTGTTTTGACCTCTGTTTCTGACCGTAAACGTTTTTTTTAGCCTAATTTTTTTTTTAGGAAAGTTCTTGTCATGGCATTTTTGATTTTTTGTTTGAGATTAGTGCATTAGAGTTCTTTTACCTTAGTGCTTTGCTTGGATGCTGTTTATGTGTGCTTGCAGAGTCTAGGGGTGGTAGAATCATTCTTTTGCTTTTTGCATCTCTTATATTTTCAAAAAATCCAAAAACATTTGCTTCTCATAATGCATTGCATTTTGCACTTTGCATTGTACTTGCACTAGATCTAGATTTGCTTTGGAGTACTAGTTAGGACTTCATATAGGAAAAATTTGCATTCATCATTTGAAGAAAAATTGTGCATTTCACGTAGTAGCATACCCTGTTTACATGGACACAATGCATTTGCATTGATTGTTACGGTGTGCATTTTACTTCATGTTGCATCATAACACCACTAGTTGCACGACCATATCCTATTTTTGAGTAATAAAGCCAACTAAAATCAATGCTAATTAAAATGAATTACACTCTTTTCTTTTCTAGGGTGCACCAACAAGCTTAGGTTTTAGGATCTTGGAATAGTTCATTGTAAGTCAATTCTCCAAGATCACTAAACAACAACATCTAGGTGTCTGTCCAGGGAGTGTGTGAAATCCTTTGTATAACCATCGTTCTCAGGATCCTCCTCTCAAACGGGAGTTAAGCACGAGGCAGTGTGAGCGGTTATTGATTGGGATGACCCCTAGTCATAACTGAGTAGTACCGGAGATATTTCCAGGATTGTATTCGTATCTGGGGGCTCTTTTGAGAGTTTCGGGCTTTGCTACCCTGCCCATACTGTCAA
>LPNX010511771.1:34392-63631 GCA_001517045.1 Pseudotsuga menziesii | reverse complement strand
TCCAGCCACTATGGAGATCTTGATCTATTGTATATCTTCAGCCATTTTGGAGATCATGGTCCTTTGTATATCTTCATCATGGAGATTCTAATCTATGTATATTCTATGTGGCGATGACCACATATGTGATATCATGTATTATGCCTATTCATGGCCATTGTACTCTTATGTATCTGGGACTGCTATATGTACTTGTAGTTATATGCAGAGTTGTATTATTGTACTATGTTGATTGGGTGGCTGGTCGTCCATTTGGGATCCTTCATCACTCCACTTCTGGGATGGACTTATAATGTATTTCGGCCATCGTATGACCCCTCTGACCTCACACATTAGGGGGCATATGTTATAGCGGATTTCACCACTCCAGGTGAATCACACTTTGTATGGCCTTCCCTTGTCCCGCTGTAGACTCTTTAGACCCCATGGACCATATTTTATCCTTTGATGTTTCATTGATCATCCCTAAAACTATATGAAAAATGATATACGTGGCTTTTTACCCGATAACCGCGTACATATGCGGGTTTGACCCATATAACCGCGTACATCGGGATGTGTGCATAATCCAAATCCTTTTGGAGTTTTCCTTGACATGGATCCGACTCATTCGACTCCTGGCCTTCCATATGCCTTGAGATCCCTCGGATTCGACCCTTCATTATCCCTTGTGAAGCTATATAAGGAACCCCTTGGTACATTGAAGGTATATAGAGAGATTGAAAGCAACGAAACTATAGTCCATTGTTGCCAGAATTTATACTTGAGTCTGCATCCCTTTGTCCCTTTGGAGCACTTTTGTGTTCTTCCCAAGCTTGCCTTTTGCTAGTGAGCTTGCTATCGTGAGATGGAGGATTGAGGTGGTGGAGGCCCAAGTGGGGGATTCAGTTTCTCTGGTTCGCAGACGTGCCATCAGAGGTTGTATCTATCTTGTAATCTCTGATTTAAATTAATAAGAACTATCTTTTCTTGTCCAATGATGTGTATTTGATTGAATATTGTATCCATTGGAATATGTCAAATGCTTTTACATTATTGATTATATATGCTAGAATAGATCTAACACCATGATATATAGTATGCTTGTATTGTTTACTTGTTGTTGAGGAAGTATTATATCAATTCAAGATGAATATTGGAAAGCTCAACGGGGATCTACTTCAACCGTCCAGAATAGGGTACGAGGTCTGATCCTTTAGTGTTAGACATTTTATTTCTATTGCATATTGGGAAAGATTGATTTCTGGAGTCAAAGTTGTCTGTTGTGGTACCCCAAGCCATACTCAGCACTCAGCCTCTGCTGCTTGGGTGATTTATACTCCTATGGGTCAGGTACTGTCTTTAGGAGGTGTATGTCTACGGCCATCTTCCAACAATGTTGCTGAATATAGTGCCGTTATCGAGCTTCTACGGGATGCCATTTCACATGGCGTTCTATCTCTTGAGGTACGTATTGATTCGGAGTTAGTAGTGTCACAGCTCAATGGCTTGTACCATGTTAGAGATCCGACGTTATTGAGAAGATTCTTACGTGTGAGATTGTTAGAATGACAATTTGACAGTATCACATATATACACATTCCAAGAAATGATAATCAAGTTGCTGACTCATATGCTAACTACGTGTTAGATTGGCATTTGTTTCATTCATAATAAATTAATCACAAATTTTTTTACACATGTAAATAAATAAACTGATCACCATAAAACCTTTTCTATATATCAAAAATGTGGTAATACATAGTGTCATATACAAAAGTGGAGCTTTCAAAGCTTTCATCATATAATACATGATCGTACAAAACATATACACTCCCAAGTGTCTAATCCTGTGGAGGGGGAGGGTTTTGATCATGATACGTCACTACGGCTCTAGCTAGCCACCGGAATAAACGCACCCATGCGCGTGGCACACCCACCACCTGTCGCTGCATGGCCTCAGGCAAGTCCTCGACTTGCGCCATGGGAACTCTATGAGTCAGTCACATGAAGTTGGTATGAATTCTCTGGAGCATTCGCTCCGCATCCACACCTGTGATGTCATCCCCTCTTCCCCTCCGTCTATGATGTGGGAATCCCTCTGGTCGCCGTGGTCCCACATATGCACATGAATGGTAGATGTCACTATGTGTTGTCATGCTAAACATGTCTTTTTGATTCCATATAATTAAGAAAATACAAAAAAAATTAAATAACTCAAAAAACTTTAAAAAGAGTGAGAGTCGAGATTCGGTACCTATCTCTCCGTATGCCGATCCTGGTGGCAATGGCATGTCTGGATCTCCCCGAAAATCTATCCCTCCATAGGGGTAGTCATCTATGGCAACAATCTGTCATCGCCACCATGGAAAGAAGTCAGCTGGATATGGGTTGGCCACCCTACCACCCCCCAGTATGTGCATAGCATCTGCCCAACGTCGTTGGGCCGGATCTCGAACCCCGTGGAGAGGAACGTCCACTCTAGGGCTCAATCTTGGAACACACTCGAAGAAAAATGTGCTCAATATGCTGCTGAACCCGAAGTTCCGTATCCTTCCTGCCTTACACTCACTGAGCTGGTGTTTCATGTTGCTCAGTAGTGTAGTACTCCAGTCGTATATGGTCGGTCTCATACACTCCACCGCATAGAACATCAGTGGCCGCGAGGCCTGATGGAGTGAGGCTAAGCCTGCTATCCTTCCCAGCGTCAGTGGTATGGACTTTAGGCCCAAAACCTGTATAGCATTGGTGGGGACTTGACTTCCCACCTTCTCAGTATCTGGGTAGCAGTACACAACTACGTACTCATTGATAGTAAGCCCACCGCCTGGCCCACCTTGGGAACGAAGGTTCACCACCTCCCCTCATCTAGATAGCCCTATGATAAAGTATATGTCTTCCACCTCTATGGTGAGAGACATCCCATCTATCCTGAAGGACTCTGAGTCTGGATCCCAATAGTTCACCAGCATCTCTAGCAGTCTTGGTTTGGCCCTCAAACCACCAAGGCACCAAAACTTGTAGAGTCCGCATGCTCGAAGAGCTTGTTGAGCCCTCACGTCAGCCCTTACAGCTTCCTCTACTTCACCATGCTCGCGCTCTCTACATTCTAGCACCATCCTGCAAGATAAATTGCCATATTTCCCATTAGATTCTTATAAATTTACTTGCGCGGCGTCATACATGACTGTTTTGCAAACAACCGCGTATGTACGCGGGTTATAGCCTCTTTTCCACATATATCCAGCCCTATACACGGAAAAAGCTTCGATATCCATGTGGGCCGCAACGTTCATGTAGAGATGGCCTAAACTACCTCATTTTACCATGAAAATCAACAAAAATTATATTTAAATGCATGAGGACAGCATGAGTAACTACCTGGAAGAAACGGTTGTGAATCTCGCTGGCTGGATCTCTTGGAATTTGCAGTTGAATATTAGAGCTCCAATGGGTAAAAGTTTCAAATGATTTATATTTTTTACTATTTATAGAAAATTTTTCAAATATTTGAAAATTTTTACCCCCTTTCCTATAGTTTTGACAGTTTCTAACCATTTTGGACCGTTTCTGACATAATTTGTGATGTAGAAGACCATTTTCAGTGCCGTTTCAGCCATTGGATTGACCCGTTCATATTGATCTCAGGTATAACGTCTACACTGGCATATAGGTTAGGTTCACCACCATTTGCATCTTGCATGACCTTATGACCATGTCACCATGACCTTAGGTACGAACCCACTCTATTATGTCACGAAACCTTCTTGCTGCTTTAAAAGTGGCATGATGTGAGTGGTAGAGGTTCACCTTACATGGGTACCCTAGTTAGCGCCTTAATTGCATTTGGTGCCCATGCCGACGTTTTCTCCTTTAGGGTGTGGGAGTCCGTTGTATAGTATTGCCATGACATTTCGCAAGAGCCTCATACTCCTCTTGATCTTATGCTGGCCTGTTTCCATCCGGACTCCCCTTATGTCAAGTTGTGAATGCATTATCATGAGATTTGCATGCCTTATTGAGCTTTATTCTGACTCCCCTGACATTGTGTTTCAGCCATATAGCCTGAGTTTGTCTCATGTCTAGCCATGCAGAGCTGTTTTTATATCCTTCGCAGCTTGATTCCCCTTTTACCAGGAGGGGATTTTCCCCCGAGTGTCGATATCCTACACATGTATCCTTGCATTGAGCATAGGTATGTTCCACTTCTTGGAACTAGTTTGTTTTCCCTTATGACACTTGTCTCCTCCTAGTTTGTAACTATAAAGATATTTTATTCTTTTTTCAAGATTTTCAAATAATTGAAAAAGTCCAAAAAAATGAAAAAACCAAAAAGCCGGACATGGAAAGATGTTATCTTTGGCAGCTGTCGAGTCATGTCGCCTTTGAACAGAGCACTGTATATCACATCCATTGGTTGGGTTATAGTTTGACTTAGGAGCTGTACTCGTTTATCTGAGTTTATCTCCACCGACTGGTTAAGCTTCCAGTCCCTATGGAGCCTCTGTTGATGCCTCCTGTGTCATAGAGATGTCCCAGTTTGTATATAGAGTCTATGTTTCCTTCATTCAGTCACCATACACCATTATTCTCTTGTTCGAAGGAAGTTGAAACTTGTGTCGGCCATTCCTCAGTTATCTTGACTTTGCATGTCAGCCATTCCTGATACAGTTACTGGTTCGTGCACCTTATGATCGAGTCCTTCCACATTAGACAGCTTTGCTGAGTACCTCGTGTTGGATGATGGGGGATGCCTTAATGCCCTCCTTCCAGCGGATTTCATCCCATCGAATTCAGATCATTTATTCTGGGATTGGAATCTAGAGTCCTTTTGAGTGCCTTGAGACTTGCAGTCATCAGTGGTAGGTTCTCTTGCCATCGACAGTTTCTTGGGAATACATCAATGTCCCCTGATCGATGGATTCTCTCAAGTGTTCGACCTCAACACATATATTCACACTTGTTAGTTTGCACTCTAGTACCTTGATTCCCATTTTCATTATCAGTGGGTAATCTCGCGTCTGTTAACGGTATACATCAATGACCGGTAATCAGACGATTGACTACTATGTTCGACCTCGACACCTCTATTCGCATAGTAGGACATGTAATCGTAGCAGTTTGTGTAGAAGACCTTCCAGACTGGTGGCATTTCTTATATGCTACCTCCTTGATCGTGCCAGTGTTCATGAGATTTCAGCTCTCGTGACTTGATTCCAGTGTATGCCAGACATTTCCAGCCACTATGGAGATCTTGATCTATTGTATATCTTCAGCCATTTCGGAGATCATGGTCCTTTGTACATCTTCATCATGGAGATTCTGATCTATGTATATTGTACGTGGCGATGACCACATATGTGATATCATGTATTATGCCTATTCATGGCCATTGTACTCTTATGTATCCGGGACTGCTATATGTACTTGCAGTTATATGCAGAGTTGTATCATTGTACTATGCTGATTGGGTGGCTGGTCTTCCATTTGGGATCCTTCATCACTCCACTTCTGGGATGGACTTATAATGTATTTCGGCCATCGTATGACCCCTCTGACCTCACACATTAGGGGGCATCTATTATAGCGGATTTCACCACTCTAGGTGAATCACACTTTGTATGGCCTTCCCTTGTCCCGGTGCAGACTCTTTAGACCCCATGGACCATCTTTTATCCTTTGATGTTTCCTTGATCATCCCTAAAACTATATGAAAAATGATATACGCGGATTTTTACCCGATAGCCACGTACATACGCGGGTTTGACCCATATAACCGCGTACATCGGGATGTGTGCATAATCCAAATCCTTTTGGAGTTTTTCTTGACATGGATCTGACTCATTCGACTCCTGGCCTTCCATATGCCTTGAGATCGCTCAGATTCGACCCTTCATTATCCCTTGTGAAGCTATAAGGAACCCCTTGGTACATTGAAGGCATATAGAGAGATTGAAAGCAACGACACTATAGTCCATTGTTGTCGGAATTTATACTTGAGTTTGCATCCCTTTGTCCCTTTGGAGCACTTTTGTGTTCTTCCCAAGCTTGCCTTTTGTTAGTGAGCTTGCTATCGTGAGATGGAGGATTGAGGTGGTGGAGGCCCAAGTGGGGGATTCAGTTTCTCCGGTTCGCAGTCGTGCCGTCAGAGGTTGTATCTATCTTGTAATCTATTATTTGTATTAATAAGAACTATCTTTTTCTGTCCAATGATGTGTATTTGATTGAATATTGTATCCATTGGAATATGTCAAATGCTTTTACATTATTGATTATATATGCTATAATAGTTCTAACACCATGATATATAGTATGCTTGTATTGTTTACTTGTTGTTGAGGAAGTATTATATCAATTCAAGCTTAAGATTGGAAAGCTCAACGGGGATCTACTTCAACCGTCCAGAATAAGGTACGAGGTCTGATCCTTTAGTGTTAGACATTTTATTTCTATTGCATATTGGGAAAGATTGATTTCTGGAGTCAAAGCTGTCTGTTGTGGTACCCCAAGCCATAGGAATTTCTCTCCGTAACAAAGAGCATGTTGGTTTGGAAAATATGTGTTGGTCCAGATTGAAGAGGAATGGATAGATTTGAAAAGGTATGTGGCTGTATTGAGAATAATTATTTAAGCAGAAGATTGAAGTAGAAGAAAGGTGTCTCTTTCATCCAAATCTATGCTTTTGAAGCATAAGACAGAGACCAAAGTAGAGTAACAAGAGACAATGATTTTTAGAAGATATCGAAGTTTAATAATACCAAATTAGGGTGGTAGGGTGGTGCTAGGGCAGGGTACATGCCTGTAAGGAGGCCTTAGCCTCCTTCTAGTAGTGGCTGGAGAAATAGGGTATTGGTGTATCCTTGTCTGTAGGTGGAAATCGAAACCAGGGTGTGGGCGCATCCTTTAGCAGTGGCTGAGAAACTTAGGGATTGTGGTATCTAGCAAGTGGGTGCTTGAAAATAACTATTGTATATTGTAAAAACAAAGTTTTGTAGATAATAGAAACATGTTGATGGTTTACCTTATTGGCTTCCAGGTTAAAACATTGTGTCCAAACTTGTTTTTACATTTGCTAAAATAAAAGAATTTGTGTTTAATTTCTGTCACTGATTCACCCCCCCTCTTAGTGACAAGACTTGATTCATTAATTGGTATCAGAGTGAGATCCTTCACCACAATTTAACCACTAGAAGGAATATCCTATTACAACCACTATGGATCAACAAATGAATATTTCAATAAGAGTCCCCATATTTGAAGGTGAAGACCATGTATTCTGGAAGATTAGAATGAAAAACTATCTGATGTCCATTGGTCTAGAAGTTTGGGCATTAGTTGAAGAAGTATATATAGTTCCAGAAGCCACTCCAATAGAAGTAAAAGAAAGGAAGAAATTTTGGGAACATGCAAAGGCCTTAAATACATTACAATATGGAATAAGTAAGAAGGTTCCTACAAAAGTATTGGCCTATAAAAGTGAAAAAGAGGTCTGGGACAAATTAGAAACCATATATGGAGGAGACTCCAAAGTAAATATGGAAAAACTTCAATATCTCAAAGTACAATATGAAAGTATAAAAATGAAGGATGAATAAAATATTTCAGAGTACTTTGAAATAATTGAGAATCTTGTTAATACAATCAAAGGTTTGGGGGTAGAAGTGCCAGACTATGAGTTAGTTGAAAAGATACTAAGAACACTTCCTATGGCATATAATCCCAAATTATCCACTCTTGAAGACTGAGAGAAGCTAGAATATATTACCATGGATGAACTGTATGGAATCCTCACAGCCTATGAATTAAGGCTAGGTATTGATAAAATCCCAAAAGGAGAAGCAACTTTCAAATTAATTAAGAAAAAAACCAGAAGCAAAAATCTTATACCAACCATGATGAAGAATTTGATGAAGAGGAATTCAATTTTGTTAAAAAAACTTCAGAAAGGATCAGGGAAGTACAAAGGCAAGCTACCCTTCAAATGTTTTAATTGTGGCAGAATTGGGAACTTTCAAGCCAAGCAACCTTATCCCAAGGAAGACTCAGAAGATGAAGATGACAAAAACAAACACTACAAGAAAGAGGGAAAATTCCTTTATAAGAAAAATTACAAAGGAAAAAAGAATTTTTTCTCAAAAGAAGAAGACAACAGTTCAACTAAGATTAGTGATAATGACGTCCTTTTTCTAGGTATTGAAGAGTCTGATGAGATATAAGAAATTGAGCATAATAAAGTGTCAGAAGATGAAGCATATGTTAATATGGAAAAATAACTATTCAGTGCTTTGAATGGACTAAGAAGATACAAAGACAAATATAGACAACTGAAAAGTTTCGTAGTTAAACAACAGGAAGAGAATGAATAGAAAGAAAAAGAGATGAAGAAAATCATGAGTAATATGAAACACCAAATTCAATAGGAAAGTAGGATAGAAGAAATACTGGAGAAATCTCTTAAAGAAAAACAACTAATCTGTGAAAGAATGGAGGCATAATTAGTTCACTTAAGAAAAGAGCTTGATGCAAAATTTATTCATACTAGATATGAAAATAGTTCTAAAATTTTAGATGAGATTATGACCACACAAAGAGATCCAAGTAACAAAAATGGAATAAGTTATTCTCAAGAAGAAAATCAAGTCAGCTCAAAATCTTATGCAACTGCTCTTCTCAGTTCATTCAAGAAGAAAGAGGAAGAAAATACAAGGAATGATCAGAACTACAGAATATCATTTCCACCCATCAAAGAGGAATTCAAGACAACTCCAAAGAAGGTTTTTCAAAACAAGTATCCTCAGATTTTCCTTGGTTATTTTTTTGCATGCTCTAACTTTGGACACAAAGCTATGAATTGTAGAGCATATGAAAGGAAAATTTTGAAGGTTAAAAACTATAACCTCAAGGACAATTAGACTGTTGGTTAAGTCAAGAGTAGAAATTATAACTCATTTGCACCTCTACAAGAAATGAATTTAGAATGCTTCAATTGTGATAACTGTTAACCCAAAAAATCCCTCACTCAGCTCTATATGGGCTACACCACCCAAGGACACCCTTACACAACCCTCGTATCACTCCATTAGACCCCCACACCCTCAAAAAGGCTTAAGAATGAAGAAAAGGGCTTAAAAACCCCCAAAAGGAGCCTAAATAACTCTCCTAGGGGTTAAAGCATCCAAAAAGGGGCTAAAACCCCTCAAAGGAGCCTAAAACCCTAAAAGGAGCTAAAGTTAGGGTGGAAGGGGCTAAAAGCCCAAAAAAGAGGCTAAAGCCCAGACCAAGGGCTTAAAACCCTAAAACCCCCAAAAAAGCTATAAAAGGAGGGTGGGGGGTCACTCTCAAAGGACACCTCTCTTGCATATTGCTATGCTGCCCATGGATGCCTTGAGACCTCTTTGCTTCTCAAGCCACCCACATCCCCCTCTCTTCCACTCATCTTCCCCATTGAGCCATAGCTCCTCCATTGCCGAGTGAGATAGGGAGGCACTTCTTCCAGGCAAGGCATGGTGGCCCATTTCACCAAAGAAGAGGTATAATCTAGTTTTGTTCATATGTTTGCTTTGTTAGTTTAGTTGTTTTCTGACCATTATTTGTTTGCAGGTTTGATCTCTAACATGTTTTGCAGGTTTATTGTAGCTTAATAGTTGTTTGCAAGTAGCCAAGGCGAAGCCCTAACCTTGTTTGCAGAGGGGCTCATGGCCATTTTTTTTCTGTCATTTACTTTCCTTTCTCTTTAGTTTCTCTTCTGCATTTTCCACATGTAGGAACCTACCCTTTTTTCCTATAGATGGAAGGGAGCCATTCCTACCCCTGTAGCAAGGAGAAATCCCTGCTCTTGGATTGGTTCCTCAAGACCTTGCTCCTGCCCATAGCAAAAGAATGTCGCATCCAAACATCCCCAATCCGAAGAGGAGGCCATACTGAAGGCCCAACAGTTTGACCTGATCTATGCTCAGTCTAGATATCTGTACACCGTCATTCCAGACGCTCCCCACTCGGGATGCACTGGGGGCATCCCATGCTGCAGATGACATCAGAGGCTCAATCTCCCAATAGCCACAGCACTGTCTGACAACACCTACCATTCCACCACAACCAAGCAACACTGCTAGTGTTGCTTACTAAAACCAAACTCTAGACTATGCTAGAATGATGTCCCAGTCTCGAGCAACAAATTCCTACGCACAACCCACGCCACTACAACAGGATCACGCCATGGCTTGGCCAAAATAGTAGTACACGAGGAAAATTCCCACATTTGTGGCACCACCACCCACCCAAATATAATATGCACCACTAGTGCAAGCAGTCCAAGCCCCCACCCCCACTCCACCTGCTCCGTTGGGACAAGTATTTGCACAACAAAACCGTCGCAACTAGCCTGCCCCCAACAATCAACAAGGGAAAAATAGAAATAACCGGCCCAAGAACCAAGCCAATAACCAATTGCAGGGAGGCGGTCAACAACCAAACCCTCCCAACAATGCCGTATCAAACCGACCCGCCCAAAACCCCCCACGATGAAATGTACCAAGAGGTAATGCCCCGTTGCGCACAAACCAACCATGCACACTCTGTGAGGTCTATGGGCACTACAAATTCGAGTCTCCCCTCATGGGTCGCGCTAAGCAGGCCATTTAGAATGAGGTTCAATAGACCGCCAACGCTACAAATCAAGCCCAACCCAACCCGGCACCACAAGGACCTCCCCCCACTGTGCTTCAAAACCCACTACTAGTCCAAGGTTTGGTGGCAACTGCACCCCCTCCCCAGGCCAATCCCAATGATTCAGGGGCACCTCCCATGACAGAAAAAGGTGTCCACCACCTGCTAGCCATGACGATTGAAGAGGTTAACCTATAAACCAGACGAAATCAATACAGTACCACCACCAAACCCGTTGACACATCAGCGACATCTACGTCCAAAACAGTTAACCTACCTCTTCAGTTACCCCCATTCCCCTGCCCCCCCATACGCTGAGTGCCCAACAATGCCACAGCTAGAGCTACTGTCAGCTATAGCATTGTGGATGATTTAGCCCAAACACCAATGGCCATGTCCACTTTGGAGGTACTCAAAATGTGCCCAACACAGGGAAAAGCATTACTAGCCGCCCTTAGGGTCGTAGACCCCTCCGACTCCAAGTTGATCACATTCGACACAGAGAATGGAGAAACGCACATGCCATCCACCATCTCCTTCCAAATCCTAGTGTCTATCAAGAATTTGGTCATGCACCGGTGCATAGTGGATGAGGGGGAATCCACGTGCGTTATGTCCACCCTGGTTTGGTAGAAACTTGGATCCCCAATTCTGCAACCATCCTACACAACTATGTGGGATTATGATGGCCATCCCACTAAATCCCAAGGAATTCTCCCCCATGTCCCCATCACATTAGCCGAGAAGACAGTGCTGATCGACATAGAGGTCGTCAACGCTCAACTGGACTATAACCTTCTCCTCGGAAGAAGTTATATGTACACCATGAGAGTGGTTGCATCAACTGTCTTCTGTCTCATGATGTTCCCTCACGAAGGGAAGATCATGACGGTTGATCAACTCACTTATCATGATACACAAGGGTTAACAACACCCACCAATGTTATCCCTACCATCACCACCATTGAGCCACAAGAGACAACCACACATGCCAATGTCGTCCCTGCAATCAATACCATGGTTGACAACACACTAGCCTCCCCATTGTTGAATGTGGGTCCTGGGTTGTTTTCCAAGACCACCATGATGGCTCATTTCCCCTTAGTGTCACCACCAGCGACACAAAATGAGACCGCAGACTTGTGCATGGTCTCATCCAGCACTGCTACACCCAAACAACAAGCGCAGCCACAACCCCAACCCCAACCCCAACACCATTCGCAGCCGTAACATCATCCGCAGTAGCAGGGTTTCACACAGCCACAACCACAACCACATCCCCACATGCAACTAGCAGGGAGTTATCTGTGCTCATCGTCAGTCCATACAATTCCCTTCCTTTTTCTGCAACCTGGGGTCATGAGCAAGCCGGTAATGGCCACCTTAAGCCTACCTAACTTCACATTGGGAATTCCAGTATGGTATCTCAATCCACCAGCTCAACCACCAATGCCCCAAGTTGTTTTAACCCCAATGCAATCCATTGCGGTGGAATCTCACCCTCCACCCAGCCCGCAAAAGCAAACCTCCACAACAACACCCACATCGCCCCACCCAAAAAGGGCCAAGGGCAAGAATGCGAAACCTACCGCAGAGCTGCGACAAGTCCCACCTTGCACCGTCTGCGAGCAACAGGGCCACCCAACTTAGAATTGCCCTGAAATCCCAATGATCCATGCACATTTGGATGCCATGGATACAAAAGAAAACATCCCCATGGTTGAACTCCCAACCGCGTTGATAGTTAGAAATAAGGCATTGAGAACAAACCATGCTTGCGTCCTTTGCGGTTTGTATGGAAATTACTCTCACCATTGCCAAGACTTGCCCAAATTTTGAATGGCTCTAGCTGACCTCCGTCAACATTCCCTTGAGTCTGAGATCACCTTGATCGAAGAAGTCCACCCCCGACCGCCTTCTTCAGACACCATGTCCATTTACATGATGTCCAGTTCAACTGACCCGCTTATCTCCACCTCCAACGACAGTCCATCAGACCTGTCTCTTCATTGATTCCACAACAATAAGGAGATACTTGAAGCTCTGACCACCCCAAAATATCCATGGGACTACATGCACCATCGCTCGTTCTTCCTCCCCAAAGAACTTGTGTCGCAGTCTAACCAGTTTTCCATGGAGACCAAAGATTTCATTCATGGGAAAGTTGACTGGTTCAAGAACCCCATTCCGGCTCCAGACACCTTAGAATAAAGGAACATGGCCAACATCTCACCCACTATCAAAATAAACATCTCAACCAATCCTGATATTGTTGAAGAAATCATGCTGGGGGAATCTTGCTCCTCAGAAGAGGTTGCTGCCTACAAAGCTCTCTTCCAATAATTCCGCGATATCTTCCCCTGGTCGTACACTGAAATGCCTGGGTTGGATCCATCAATCGTGGAGAACCACATCGACACTTGGCCCGATGTGGCCCTGTTATCTCCCAAAAAGTACACCGTCATTTTGGGTGATAGGATGGGTTAAAATTTTTATATCTGTGAGTCTTGTGCTTCAAAAGGTAAAAAGACAGGTTTCGGCAGCTAACTCTGTTTTGCAGGAAGCCAGTTAGCTGCCGAAAGGGCCCATGTTCGGCAGTTAAAGGCGTTAACATAAAAGACATAATCTTCCGAAAAGGTTTTTACAAGCAAAATTAAAAGATTTGGGTCCGTACTCAGTTCCACACCAAGCGAGCCTGTGTTCTAGCCAAAGTTTCAGTCAAACGAATTGCTCCACGTTCATTAGGCTCTCTCTGAGTTTTGAATCTTTGCCCAGCTGTTGTTACATGTTTCTGTTTCAAGGCTTCTCTCACCGATGGAAATGAAACTAGAGTGGCTTAGTGAATGAGAGTTCAGTCATCAATGCTAGGAACGAACTGAGTTTGTCCGAATAGTAGAACTACTGTATAACTCATAGAATTACCTCTGAAGTCCTTGGTAACTTGACTTAAAGGAACCAGCTTTCTGTTACATTCATTATCTCAAAGTTGCAGTGACAGGTCATCATCCAGCTCTATGACTGATAATTAAAATCTTCAGCTACAAATCAGGAATCATAAACGAACTCCTTCTTTCAACAAATAACTGAGACTCCAAATGGAGGGTATCTTTAATCAACTAAGAAGGTATCTAACTCTATGATTCGAGTTAAGAGGAGCTCGGCAAAACATTAATAACACAGATCTGTAACAAGAATTGGAGAATTTTGCTGAAATCGCGTGATCTTGCGGGGCGATTTTGACGGCCTTCCCGAACTCCAAATTCAGATATTAAAGCACCAGTGGATAGCTTATGATCTGTAGATCAAAATCGACTATTCGAATGTGCAAAACGGACATCGGACGGTTGAGAAAATCGATTTTTTCCAAAGACAGTTTTTTCAGGATTTCTACAGCTTTCGGCAGCTTAGGCGAGCCCCACAGAGCTCATTAGCTGCCAAAAGGACGGACTTCCGGCAGCTAAGGCATGAAATCAACAGAGTAGTTAATTGCCAAAAGCCTGTTTTTGGCAGATTCTCTCAAATTTCGCCCAGATCGCGGATTTATTAGCTGAAATGGCAAAAGGCTAATCAAAACAAATGCATTATGAATTATCTTATCAGTATCTAAAGGGGTTACAAACGAGATCAAGTCAAAGTGGTTGTTTTGTTAAGTTTGAACATGTTTTTAAGGAAACAACTCTAAGATCAAGTGCCCCAATTCAAGGAATCAGTTTCTTATCTTTGCAATTACTTTTCCATGTTGATGTTCTAGTTAACTGAACCAGATCCACATTTTTAGGATCTGGAAACTATTGTGTAAAGGCTATAAAGCCTGAGAACCAAGATTTTGTAAGGGTTTGATTTTGGATGCATTTTTCTATGGTACTCAACTTTTTCATGATAATATAGATCACAGGCTTCTCTCAGCTTTGATGTTAGTTTCCATTTTCTCTTTCACTGTATCAGTGTTGCTTAGCTTCGAATGTGAATGTTTACTTTCCATTGTCTAGCTCGCAGCTTGGTATTAGTTTCTTTAATGTCTCTCGAGCCCTACTATGTACTGGTTTGGTTACATTTATTCTTCACCCACCTTTGATATTATATGCTGATCAATCGATTCTTGAGAGCACTGTTTCATCTGTTTACATGCTGAATGTCTGAATGCTGTACTCTGATTTAGTCATCCCATTGATCCATCTTTACAAAAAACACCAAAAAACATTGAATTCTCAAGTTACCAGGCATACTTTGCTATAACCACTAAGTAGTTTCCTGGAGTGATAACAGGCCCATGTATGAAAAAAACAATGACCCATCCATCCTTCCAAAGTGGCTACGGTTAAAGCCGAGATAGAGAAGCTGCGCACAGTTGGCATCATCTACCCCATTGCCTACACTACTTGGGTTTCTAATCCTATTCCCGTGAACAAAAAATAGGGTACCATTTGTGTTTGCACAGACTTACGCGACCTCAATGGGGCGTGTCGTAAAGACAACTTCCCAACGCCCTTCATCGATCAGATCATCGATGCATGCCCCAGACATGAGGCCTTTTCCTTCATGGATGGATTTTCCAGCTATAACCAAATCCTGAACCAGAAAGAAGACCATTATAAGATGAAATTCACAACCCCATGGGGAACATTCATGTATCGAGTCATGCCCTTTGGCCTGAAAAACACTAGAGCCACTTTCCAGCATGCCATGACATATTGTTTCCACGACCTAATCCACATCATCTTGGTCTACCTAGACGACCTTATCGCTCAATCACCAAAACAAGCACAACATATAGATGACTTGCGATAAGTATTTTTACATTGCCGCAAGTACAACATCCACCTAAACCCCCTCAAGTGCGTGTTTTGTGTCCCAGCAGGCCATCTACTCGGGTTCATCGTATCCCACAAAGGGATAACGATAGATCCCCTCAAAGTTCAGGATATCCTTGATCTTCCCTCCCCAAAAACTCGGCACCAACTATAGAGTCTCCAAGGTAAGGCCAACTTCCTCCTCCGCTTTGTACCAGAATACACAACAAAAGCTTACGGATTCATTCACCTGCTCCACACAAAAATCCATTTTGTTTGGGATCAGCAAGCACAAGAATCGTTTGATGCACTCAAGCAAGCCCTGGCTTCTGCACCATTACTCGCAGCACCAGACTTCACTTAAGACTTCATTCTCTATGTGTCAGCCTTGGACAATGCCATCACCAGAGTCTTGGTCCAAGAAGATGACGGTCGCTAGGAGCACGTGATTTACTACATCAGTCATAAGCTAACAGGACCCCCACTGTGATATTCACCCGAGGAGAAATTGGCCCTCGTCATCGTCTTCTCAGTTCAGAAGTTGCACCACTACATCATCGCAAACCATACTCATGTAGTGGCTGATTCAAACCCAATGCGGTACCTCTTAAGATGCCACCTTCTACAAGGTCGAGTAGCTAAGTGGGTAGTCATCCTCCAAGAATTCGACTTAGAGTTTGTTTCCTTGAAAAGCACAAAGGCAATTGCGCTAGCCACGTTGATGACCAATTTGCCCCCATTAACTGCATCATCACCCCCCAAGGATGATCTCCTCGATGATTTCCTATTCTTCATATCTATGGATGACCCATGGTATGGGGACATCCTTCTTTATTTATGAACACATAAATTTGCATTGCACTTAAACCGTGAGGATAGGCGACGCATCCGACATCAAGCCATTCGCCACTTTCTAGTTGGAGATGTTCTGTATCGTCGAAGCATTGATACCATCCTACGTCGTTGCTACAACATGTGATGAGGCCGAACCCATCCTCAACGACTGTCATAGTGGATCCTGTGGTGGCCACCTTTTAGGTTTTGCAACCGCCTAGAATATTTTACATGCCAACTACTTCTGGCCCTCCATCTTTGCTGATTGCATCGAGGCAGTCAAGCATTATCGCAGCTGTCAACTCTTTGCCCCAAAAGCAAGAACCCCTCTAGCACCATTACACCCTGTAGTCATAGTCGGACCCTTCTACAAATGGGCTATTGACTTCATGACAATCAACCCCATCTCGGCCAATGGCCATAAATACATCATTGTGGCTGTCGATTATTTCACTAAGTGGGCCGAGGCCATTCCCACATTCGATTGCAAAGCTGAAGCAACAATGTGCTTCTTCTTTAACCATGTCATTTCATGATTTGGTGTTCCTAAACAATTAGTCTCAGACCATGGAGCACATTTTCAAGACACCATATGGGCTAAACTGTTAACTATGTTGAAATTTGAGCACTAGTACTCATCATCCTACTACCCCCGGGAAAACACCCAAGTTGAAGCAGTCAACAAAATCATCAAAGCAATGCTCCAAAAAATGGTAGGAAACCATAAAACCAACTTGCATCACATGCTATTCTCTACCCTATGGGCTTATCGCACATCCACAAAAATCGCAACCAGTTTCACCCCTTTCCACCTAGTACATGGCGCTGAATCAGTGCTCCCCATAGAATGCCAAATCCCATCCCTCCACCTCATAGTGGAACTCCTTCCTGATACTTCACCTTTAGAGGAGCGACTCCTCCAACTTGAGGAAACCATAGAAGACCGTCGAGCCGCAATCCAAGCCATTGAAGTAGCAAAAACACGGTCAAAGGTCCACTATGACTCCCATGTCTACCGTCACACCTTCAACGAAGGCGATATGGTTCTAGTCTACAACCAACCCAACGACAAGTTGGGCAAAGGCAAGTTCGATTCAATGTGGTATGGCCCATATGTCATCCATCATTGCCTCAGAAAAGGGGCATACACCCTTATTGAATCTGATGGACAACTCTTGGAGAAACCCCGCAACGAGCTTTACCTCAAGAGATTTTACGATTAAAATCACCAATGAGTCACTTCGTTTTCTTTTCTTGTTTTTCAAACATTTTTTTTAGCACAACTCAGGCGCAACACCATCAGCTGCTAATTCAAAATCACCCAGAATCAGTTTGAGACACCTCTCACACCTCCGGGCCCAAATTTCTATCTTCCATGTTTAACAAATAAATTTTGGGACCGTTTCCCGAAAGTCACCTCAATTTACAAGCCATAGCATGGCGATACAAGTGTCTAAGGACCTATACATGAGTCACTATTGCCTCTCTCTACTCATGCGGGTTTTCGGGCCACCACCCGTTAAGGGTTACCATTTTTCATCTTGTTTTGTATTTTAACGCAGAATTGTGTACTTCATCCACCGCACCTTACGCGAATCTCTAGACCATTGTCCACAAAATGATTTATTTTTCTTGCATGTATTTGGCATATAAGTGCCCTGGACTTGAACTCACATCACATGTAGTCAATTCCGTCCACCGCAACTCACACACAGCTCTCTTAACCTTTTTTCGAGAGCCACCTCGTTTTGTGTGCATGTACCACACTGAATCGCGAGCCTCTGGCGTGATCTATCCCATGCATGTATTGGTATGTTTGAGAGCCTTCTACTCTATCCATACTATGTGGATGAACTTTGGACCAATGTCCACCATCTCGACATGGGGCACCGCCTGTGCCACCGCAATCGGTTGACCACACTGGAGTTTCGTTTAAGCTCTTTTCTGACTCCTAAAAATAATGAAAAGATAGCTGAGCGTAGTTGCTTCCTTTCCCACTCGATAAAGGATAGGAAAGGGAATCTACATTGTCTTGTTCACCTCCTTTTGCGGACCATGTAGACCATCAAAGGAGAAGGACCCCCTTGGCGTATTCAAGCCAAGACCGTTCCCCTCTACATACTTTTATGCTTTCTCGGGAAGAGGGACCGCACTTTACGAAAAATTTCACCACGGGTTGTCGTTAAGCTCTTTTCCATCCTTCTCATCAAGAAAATATTGTCGAGCAAACTTGGTTTTGTTCATGCTCGTAAAAGTATCTGAATGACCGTCTAGTCAGTATAGGTTTAACCTTTCCTGGCTTGATTGGACTACCAATGGTAAATAAGTCTCTTATCCCCCAAAGGATGGGCGAGCTCTCCTATGTAAACTTTTATACTTTTTCAAGCACAGGAGACTACCAATGAAAAAGATCCCCCACTAGAGTCTTCTTCATGCTTTCAAACTCTCTAAAAATGAAAGCACCATCGATCATTTACCTTCTCGGGCTCACAAAAAATCCACGAGATCGTACCACAACGGTGTCTCTAGACACCACCCCACAGAAAATAGTTTGGCAGCATTCCCCCTTTGGGTCGCCTTTGTTCAGAGTACTCTGCAATGTTTCTTCCTTGGATCCCATCAATATAAAAAATGTCCACCTCCTCCAAGTATTTCCCATCTGCAGTGACATTCCCGGTGTTACAACTATGATCCCATTCCCATGAGTCAGTTTCATTTGCTGCCTGGTCTGCCATGCTGTCATACTCTGAAAAAAGGAAGTTTGAGTCTACCACATCCCCCCTGCCCCTATTCAATTCTTTCCCCCCCCCTCCCACCCCATTCAGTGGGTCAGTCCGTAGATTGTCTCACACCTTTTGGTTATTACCCTCACGCTCCTGGTCAAGGAAACATCATTTCCTTGACTAGGGGCAGGTCTCCCTCTGTCGACGACAACACACATATTCCAGAGGATAGATCCAAAGGTCCCTGTACCTTGGTTTCATTAACATCATTGATGAGTTCCTTGGACCACTTGAGAGGAGTCCTTAGTGCCTCTCGGGATGGTTGTTTCTCACGTGCTTGACTTCAACTACATCATCGCACCATTGATATTCCTACAGGGTTTGGTCCGTGCAGTATTTGATCGAAGACCCCAGATGCCACTTGACTCTAGAATATTGATGAGTTTATTCGAGGGACCTAAACAGGTTATGTCCCTTGTGATTTCTGGGTTGCATTGGAGACAATGTTCAGAAGCTCCAATAGTACTTCTATATATATTTATGATTGATGCAGCATACTTGTACCACATAGACTTTGACTCTCAATCAGCTAGTCCATACATCTATGTACTGTCCCAGATCTAGCAGGCCTTCAGTCATGAAGATATAGCATTCCATGAGAATGCCATGGGTCTAATGTACTAGTTCTTAAGATCAATATTGTATTCAGCCTCACATTGAGACAACCATTATGTACCATCAATTGTATATGACCGGCTCTTGTATTTGAAGAGCATAGATCAAATTATTCTTTTGACATTATCACGAGCATGGGGATGCTCGCCTCGTCCATATACATGTCACACATTATTTGTATCTCACCCATTGATGGGAACCGTATTAATACAAAAACCAAAAGCCACCATGCCCCAGCCCCGGAAGCACCACCTCTACGCAACAAATCCTATGATGTTCGTCAACCATACGATGAGCTCCTGCCCTCACACATCAGGGGGAAATCTGTTAACCCAAAAAATCCCTCACTCATCTCTATATGGCCTACACCACCCAAGGACACCCTTACACGACCCTCGTATCACTCCATTAGACCCCCACACCCTCAAAAAGGCTTAAGAATGAAGAAAAGGGCTTAAAGACCCCAAAAAGGAGCCTAAATGACTCTACTAGGGGCTAAAACCTACAAGAAGGGGTTAAAACCCCTCAAAGGAGCCTAAAAACCTAAAAGGAGCTAAAGTTAGGGTTGAAGGGGCTAAATCCCAAAAAAAGGGCTAAAACCTAGACCAAGGGCTTAAAACCCTAAAACCCCCCAAAAAGCTATAAAAGGAGGGTGGGGAGTCACTCTCAAAGGACACCTTTCTTGCATACTGTTATGCTAGCCATGGATTCCTTGAGACCTCTTTGCCTCTCAAGCCACCCACATCTCCCTCTCTTCCACTCATCTCCCCCATTGAGCCATAGCTCCTCCATTGTTGAGTGAGATAGGGAGGTGCTTCTTCCAGCCAGGGCATGGTGGCCCATTTCACCAAAGAAGAGGTATAATCTAGTTTTGTTCATATGTTTGCTTTGTTATTTTAGTTGTTTTCTGACCATTATTTGTTTGCAGGTTTGATCTCTAACATGTTTTTCAGGTTTATTGTAGCTTAATAGTTGTTTGCAGGTAGCCAAGGCAAAGCCCTAACCTTGTTTTCAGAGGGGCTCATGGCCATTTTCTTTCTGTCATTTACTTTCCTTTCTGTTCAGTTTCTTTTTTGCATTTTCCACACACAGGAACCTACCCTTTCGTCCTATAGATAGAAGGGAGCCATTCCTACCCCTGTAGCAAGGAGAAATCCCTGCTACAATAACTATGGACATAAAGAAAGCAATTGCAGATTAATGGAAGTCTCAAAATGACCAAAAGACATTAGAAAGCAAAAGAACCCGTGGAAAGAAATAACATTAAAAGAGGAATGTCTGACTACCCTGAAACTATAAGATAAAGAAGATCTTCGGTGTGTTGACAGTGATCATTCAAAATACATGAGAGGAGATGATGACAAGTTTTTGAAAAACCATAAGGAACCTCACGGAAAGAGTTGGAGAAGAAAGGGAGACTTCAAAGATATAGAAGAAACCAAGATTTCAAATATAAAAAAGGTTTCTCAAGATGATGAGGGTTTTAATAGTGTTTTATATATGATTGAAATTCATTATGATGGAAATAAATATGATGAACAAGGAATTAGTGATAGCGGTGGAACTAAATATGGATGCCTTTTCTAAAAAAAGTCCCACATAACCTAGAAGAGAACCCTAAAGTAAAGCATTAGAGAGGATCATATACTTAGGGGGAGTTGAAGTCAGAAAATTCCAATTGGTATCAAAAATTGAATTAGTATCTAAATGTTAATGAGGTTCTGCAAGTAATGAATATCTAAATACATATGCTTAAGGAATTTTGGTAAAGGTAAAGGCGGAAGCAGGTTATCTTACGGGTAGAATAGACCATTGGATGGGTAGCAATGAATATATATACGGTGGAAAATAATTTTGCTAGTTAAACTAGCACATAGAAAGTTAGAATGGATATTAGAGGGATTACGAAGGGACCACATGTTCCGACGGTCCAGATGAAAACATGGTTTAGATAAACGGATATGAGCCATTTCGCTGGGTGAACTAGCGCGGAGGAAGAAAATCCTAGCGGGCACGATAGTTTATGAAATATGCCCTATGTTGGTTGAAGTCCACCATTGATCTAAATATGGTGATTGTTAGTCCATTTCACTGATGAAATATCAAGGAGGTTAATTGATGGAGATGGGAGAAAAATATGTATGAAATCTAGGTCACTGAAGGTTTGAAGCCCGCTCGTTGTTGAAGCGCTTCCTGTGGGACCATTGGCCAGGTGAGGTTAATTTAGCGGATTTATTAAATTTAGAACCAGACTAAATCTAGTAACACTCCATCTAAAGACTTTTATCTCATACCAAGGATTATGCAAAGACTTCTTGAAGAAATAATGTTACATAATACAAATTAAAAAAAACAGCACGTGGAATAAAATACTAAGTGTAAAATTTGTTACAAAAATGTTGGTAAAGGAGAGGAAGTACATTGAAATGGGGAGTCCATGGATCTATCATTTAAGTTATCATTCAAGAAAGGAAATGTGAATATCAACTTATAATACATTGATTAAATACCAGTTTCAATTAACAAAGGGGAGATATGATGATAGGGGGAGTTGTCAGAAAGAAGAAAGACAGGAAATCCTATATCAAAATAGGGACAACATTAGTATAACAAGTTATCCTTTGTCATTGTTGTCAAAGGGGGAGAATGTTTAGGTGTTTCCATCAATTCCAAAGGGGGAGATTGTTGGAAATATGGATTATAGTTTTCATTGATGTCAAATGAAGTTCAGTAATGACAAAGGAATAACGAAGGACATTATGGCAGAGTGAACTCAGTGAAAGACAAAGGAAAGATAAAGGTAGTGATGACTTGGCATGAATGATGAAATGGAAGATATGATGACATAGAATAACATAATGGATGGAAAATTGGTAAGAGACATTGCCTATGATGAAATAGCAGATGATGTGACATCATTATGGAGAAATATGGAAATTGGTGAAAATCAGGAAATTGACTATGGATAAATAGTTAAAACTAGTCTAAGAGGATCGAAGAGTATGACCGCCCTAAATCATGGGTTAGAGTAAATTCCTGCAGCACATAGGGGTTTTGTAGACTTGTGTTTTCTCTACTTGACCATGTCTTCATATTGCCTTGGAAGTAGCTGAGGAAGAATCATGGGGTCTTCACTTAGTGAAACCATGTCATAGATCCTTCGTTCATGGGATATTAAAGAATACCACTAATTTTATGGACATACCAAAACAACGTTTTAGGCAGACTGGATTAGACTAAGAAATTTGTCTAAATGTCATAACAAAAGGTTGGGATACTATTTTCAAATGTCCTCCAGAATATGTGTGTGTGTCAGTAAGATTTAAACATGACATGATCGTGTTCCTTGATGAACTGGCTATCCAACCATGGAGTCAGTTTACTTCTAGGTGTTCACACATGCGAGTTATCAACCTGTCAAAACTAAGACAAATTTTAGTTTTCATATTGAGATTAAAATTGGCTAAGTGTTAAAACAAAGAAATAGTGAATGAATACGAGTTCCACAAAGAATCATAAGATCCATCGGTCAGGAAGCATCTTGCATGAGATTTGACGGTTAAAGATCATTTTTGCAAATGATAGGTGGAAAAGATGAAGTTATACTAAAGAGTATAGATCAATGGTCAAGATATATCCCGCAACCGATCGACGGTGCGAAAAAAGCGTTACGGGAAAGACATTACGGAAATAAAAAAGTGGACACGAGATAAGTTTCACAAAATATCAAGATCAGACGACTGAGATTATATCTGCAAGGATATCGACAACAGAAAATGATTTACAAACAAATAAAAGCGGAAGGTGCAGAATCACGAAAAGACTGTAGGAAATTCCACAGTTCTGCATTTCACATCCTGTGATCCAGAAGATCAATGGTCATAAATACTTTTGTGAAAAATCAATGGCGCGGAATGGTTAGTGCGGAAAATAGAAGGAAGAGAAGTGAGAAAGTAATGTTTGAACTTTTGAGAACCCATGCTCTGCATCCCGCATTCCAGAAGATCAACGGTCACAAAGGATCTTGCAGGAGATCAACAATGTGGAACGATTGGGGTGGAAAGATTAGTACAGAAGCAAAAATATCTAAATGACATTATGGAAAAGTAACAAACCTGAGTTCCGCTATCCGCATCTTATCGAAGATCAACGGTCACAAATAATCTCACAGGATATCAATGGTACAGAACAATTGAGGCAGAAATTTAAGTGTGGAAAAACACATTGAGAAATGTCATGGTTCGTCAATCCACATACCGCATCCTATATTAGACCTACGGTAAAGAAACAGTTCAGGATAAAGATCAACAAATCAAGATGAGTGTGGAAAGACGACTATGTAAAACAATTATGGAAAGCTAATAGTGTGGAAAGATATCTTTGTGATCTACGGTTAGGAGGAATCCCGAAATCAGATCAACGACTCAAGGTGATTTTATAAATAGAGACTGCGGAAGAACAAAACTGAAAGGTTAAACTGTAAATTAATTAATAGGATTTTAGTAAATGTCTGCGGGGAGCCTGCAGAGGAGAAGATAGCATGAGGAATCCTACAGGGAAGAAAGAGAATCCCATAGAGGACAGGAGGAAGCTCACCGCCTATAAGTGGAAGGTAATCTAGTGTGAGGAAATCTACAGGGAGCTCACAAAGGAAGAGAACTCGCAGGTCTGAATATGATTTTTCAATTAAGTAATTGGTTTAACAAGTTTAAAATAATAAACATAATCAAGAATGAGGAACGAAGAAATGAAAGAGCATGTTGGTTTGGAAAATATGTGTTTATCCACATTGAAGAGGCATGAATATATTTGAAAAGGTATGTTGTTTTATTGAGAATAAGTATTTAAGAAGAATATTGAAGTAGAAGAAAGGTGTCTCTGTCATCGAGATCTATGCAGCCGAAGCATAAGACAAAGACCAAAGTAGAGTAACAAGAGATAGTGTTTTTAAGAAGATATGGAAGTTTAATAATATCAAATTAGGGTGGCAGGGTGATGCTAGGGTAGGCTACATGCCTGTAAGGAGGTATTAGCCTCCTTCCAATAGTGGATGGAGAAACAGGGTATTGGTGTATCCTTTTCTGTAGGTGCAGGTAGAAACCAGGGTGTGGGTGCATCCTTCAGTAGTGGCTGAGAAACTTAGGGATTGTGGTCTCCAACAAGTGGGTTCTTGCAAATAACTATTGTATATTGTAAAAATAAATTTTTGCAGATAATAGAAACATGTTGGTGGTTTACCTTATTGGGTTCCATGTTAAAACATTGTGTGCAAATTTGTTTTCACATTTTCTAAAATTAAAGAAATTGTGTTTAATTTCTGTCACTGATTCACTCCCCCCCTCTTAGTGACAAGACCTGCTTCATCAACTATTTGCAAATTCTTAGTTTGAATAACATCATATTTACAAATGCTAGGCAAGAAGTTAACATTCTTTTTATTATTGATTTTCTCAAGCATGACAGGGGAATCTTCCAAGAAGTAATACCCCACTCCGCACTATGTACATAATTTCAGATCAGTTCGATATTTGTATGGACATTTTGAATGTTGATGACTTTCGTTAAGACATGTGTAGCACTGAATGGGTCAACGTGGTCAGTTCTCTCAATTTTTGAAATGTCGACCTTGACCTAGAAATCCCCCTTGTCGATTGTAGTAATCATTCTGGAGTTCATATCTTTGGCCGTCATACCTTTGATAATTGTTATTCCCATCGTTCCAGTCATTATTACAATTTCTTTCATTTTTGTCATTGTTATTTCTTTGGTTGACAGAATTGGTTTAATATACGCTTGGTAATTTTGTCTATTTTTTAAATTTACTGACACTATGCTGTGGAATGAGTTTTAAATTCACTTATTTTGCACCAACGAGATTTATCATTCTTCATTTTGTATGGGAAGTATTTTTTTGTGTGTGAATCGTGCTCTTGCCAGATTTCGCAAAAACATTTTGTTTGTACGAACCAAATGTCTTGTGGATGATCTTCTTGTCGACAACAGTCTTTTGTATGACCGATCGTCGATAATTTTGTATACAATACTTCATTTCCTTGGAGGCTCATTTCCTGTATGGATTTCTGCATACTTTCAAGTTGTTCTTCAATGCACCGATCGAAAGGATTTACAAGGTAGTCCTCATCCATTTAAATTTGTAACGCTTTCGTTAATGCATCTTCGTATGTAGTGAAATTATATAACCCGATGTGCATTCGTATCTTTTATAATAGTCTAGCCATGAACCACTAGATTAATAATTGTTCATCAATGTTATATTCCAGTTGGCTCAACAAGTCTTTGAATCTTTTATCATATTCTCATATTGTTTATGTCGACTTCTAAGCATTTGTTTTAAACTTTTTGGCGGCGAGATGTCTTGCATCGGGAGTTTTGAATAAGGACATGAATTATTGCTTGACTTGAACTTTTGTTGCATTTAGTGTTTTTTCTATATAGGTCATGTACCATGTGAGTGCCCTTTTTTAAAGAGTGCCATCAAATTGTTCCATTTGACGATCCTCGCTGGTGATGGCGTTGGCCTCCCATATGAACTCATAGATGAACCAATGACATTACGTGCAGAATTTCCGCAGCGACTTTGGCTTCTCCTATCAGTGGTGGTGATGGTGGGTCACTTCATGTATCTGAATGTTTTTCACAACTATTTTCAATGGCTGCTACTTCTAGGTGCATATTCATAGGAATTAGTGTGCACTCTTCGTTTCCATCAATAATATTTTTTGTGTCAGCTGGTTCTTCGCTAATTGTCAGAAGTCGATTTATGTCTACCTCTTTTGTTGATACCCAAGTAAAATTTTGTTCGAATTAGGCTACTCCTCTTACAGGTGATAGCGATTAATTTGGTGAATTGTCAGATGTTGGAATTGGATGGGGGGTTGCTCCTCAATGTTCTGAATAAAGTAGTTGAAAATTGCGATTGGAGAATTTGGGTTGAAAGGTGACCCAATTCCCTTCCCACGGTCGATGAATTAATAGTCGATCGACTTAATTTCCTTTATCATTCTGTTGACTCCAGATACCTTCTTAGACATCATGGAGTCTTATATATTCTTCGACAATGTCTTGCACATGATCACTCTGAGTAAGATGTAGTGAGGAATGTAGTATTATAGTTTCATGTATAGTTACTGAGAGAGAAAGAGCCTTCTCTATCCACAAGTGTTCTTCCATAGGCGACAAATCTTCATCACCACCCTTTTCTTATCGATCATGACTCAACTATGGCATATTTTATTCTATTTATGTCACTATAATCATCTCTCTTTCTTTCTGGATTACAACAACCTGCTCCCTTATTTCTTCACGTTGCTTCCTTCTCTTTCCCTGATCGATCTTTTGGATATCTGGAGTGATTTTGTGTGTCATTGTTCATTTTTTGTCCTTTTTTCTGTTTGATTTTCCATTTCTGGCCATGTCATGTCTTCATTTGTCTAAGGTTATTCTTTACTTTATCAGAACATGATCAACTACCCCCCAATTGCTAACGGAAAATATTTTTAGTAAGCTAGGGTGCAATTTTTCATTTACCGAGGAAGTAATCCCACTCTCTCTCTTGTACAAACTTTTCCAACTCTTTTTAATTTGCTTCCCAGTTCATTTTTCTAGGTGGCATTAAAAAAAGTGGTTGAGCTTCAATAATATGTCCCACTCCTTTGTCGATCACAAATATGAATAAGAGTGTCGGTAGCGAACATAGGAGTTGTTCAGTGAGGTCGTTATATAATCTCTCCTTGATGTTATCGATAAATTTTTTTTCCTCGATAGCTCGTTCTTCATAGAATTTGTCAACAATTATTTCGAACCACTTCGACAGATTTGCGTGGCCTCCTCTTGTCAGTTTCTAGTGTAGTTGTCATTCATTTTCATCTACATGATTTTTCATCTAGGAGCTTCTTTAGTGCACATGGGACATATTCGATAAAGTTTTCATGTGTTTTAGAGAAAATTTCTCCTTTTCTTAATCAATAGTCAACTTGTTTCTTCCAGCGTAATTTTGTAGGTAATTTGTGATTTTATTCTCCCTCCAATCCTTAATCTCTTGCTCTGATCTCATTGGGTTATACTAATTTTCATCTTATACATGTACCACTAACAACTGAACCAATGTTGTAATCAAACAGATATAGACAAGAAATGATACATACCAATGATACATATTACATATTTATACAAGCAATGATATAGACAAGAGAAAATGAATGATAGATAGAAGACCAAGTATTATATCACTCAAGAACACATAAATGGTTCAGTTGCTCCAATCGAACCAATTCTTTTTATGGCTCTCCATCCTATTTATATGATTTACAAGAGGCTACATAAATACCTATCGGTTCAACTAACCGAAACAACCTATGAGGTTGACATAATATATTGTTATACTTTACAATTAGTTGATCGGAGGACCTACTCGACCAACTGACTTAGGCTCCTCCAATAGAGGGAAAAGGCGAATTAAGAGTTATTAAAGAAGGGCGGCAGATCTCGTGGAGGATCCTTTGGAAACAATATTTCTGAATTGAAGAGGCCTTTTGTATTTCAATATTGGGAGATGTGACCCTTGAATTTGTGATTTTTTTTGGTGGTGAAAGGTTTCACCCTAGTTGGTGTGAGAGGAGAGATCATCCATATTTATTTATTGTGCTTCACTATAGAGGATTGTGAGATCTAGATTTCTCCCTGGAGATTCATTGTTATGAATGCGTGGAGTGCATTCTTGTAGGTTAGAGGATTTTACAGTGTCTGGGGTTGCTTTAGTAATAGTTTGGTTGTTCTTGGGTGTGTTTGGAATTTCTTAGTGTTGGTGTGGTAGTTTTGTTGTTGTCGGTGTTCTAAATAATGAACTGGTGTTGAAGGGGAAGAAATGGTGGTTTTGGTTTCTATACTTGTGTGAATTTATGGGATATGAGACCCATTCCATTGATTTTATATCATCATTTCCAATTGGGAACATTTTATGTTTCATTGGAAAAAGGTTTCTGTTTGTCTAAGATATGGTGATTTTACCGTATTCATGATTTGGAATTCAATTTTGAAATTTCTACCGGATGAGGAAGGCGCAATAGTGGGAGTTCAAATATTATGTGGGATGTCATAATGGATGTATTTAACTCTTATATAATGGAGGGAATAGTGGAAAATTCATATCTGCAATTTGGGGTCAAATTTTTCCTTTGGAGGGCACACTAGTTGGAGCAAATTTCTCTTTTGGAGCAATATTTCCCTTCCTTTCTCTGCTGAGTTTCGGAAACCATCACTCCTCTTTTGGTAGAATATTTTTCTCTATAATTTCAGCTGTTATAACATCCATATATTTACTTACAGTTTCTATCCATTAATAATATATATTTACAGTGATTCCATCGTATTGTGTTCAAATATTGAGTTGTTTCTTGGTTTTATATGTAGATATGTTAATATGGCTATGCTATCTCAATGTATTTTGTATTAAAATTTCATAAGAGTTCCTTGAAGTCTATTAGTGGAATATTTAGCTTAGTTTCGACGTGTTTGAATGAATTTGGAGCTTTTTGGGTGAATTTGAGTAATGTG
>LPNX010511771.1:0-26053 GCA_001517045.1 Pseudotsuga menziesii | reverse complement strand
CATGAAGCCCAACACTGATCTGATGTGTGCCCAGTCTTTCCGCAACGCTTGCACTGCAAATCTGATCTTTTGCTTCTGCCCCCTCTGTCTCTGAAATTTCTTCTTCCTCGTCTTCTCTTGCTGCAATCTCCCTTGGAAGGGTATTTGGATTGGTCTTTGCCAGCTAGGGCAGCACTACTACTAGATGCCAAAGAGTGCATCTTTTACAATTGTTAGTATAATTTACAATATTGATCTTAATATGACAAAGAGAAAAACAATAACCTTGCAGGTCTACAGTCTCTACCAAGGTGATTTACAATGTCAACTTCAGGTTTTAAAGTGATATAATGACAGTATCTCAGCTTCAATTCCCAGCAATTCAGGGAGAAGAAATTCAGTACCAATTCACATCCTTCAGGGTCTTTATGCAATTGGTAATGGTGTGAATATTCAGCCAACAGTCTTCATAGTACAACAGCTTAGCCAACGAGATTTTATAAATATTTCTCAAGCAAACAAACAAAAAAAACTCTGCACAGGTTTGTTTGTTAAACTCCAGAAAACTATAACTTTGATTATCCAGATTTATTTTACTGCGCATTGGCTTTCAATCTTTCACCAATTCACAAGAGCAGTATCCTCACACAGCATGTGCTCTTCTAGTCGCATCTTTAGAGAAAGAAATATAGTAATTCTAGGTTTATGTATTACAACATCATACACAGCAGCATATATACCTTCCACCGAAGTCTTCTATATCATGTATATTTTAGTCACGGTCCCTTTTACTCACTATAAATGAAAAATACTTGCAGACTGTTTCTTTTACATCCACCCACAGGAATTAGGGTTTGTGTGATTCAACAAACAAACAAAAACGTTTTACCTCCCCTTAGCTGAAGACAATCACCAACGCCGTAGCAGTCTCCACGCTGGCTGCAGTAGAACAATTTTGCAGCATCAACAATCTTTATTGCATTCGCCGAAAATGGGTTTAAGGAGCTTGCAGCTCTCCACTAAGTATGCATCTACCCCACATCTTACAGCTACAATTGCAGTCACAATCACAACCTTCAATATATATAGTTGCAGCGCCTTAGCTGCAATCTATGCAACTCTCTAACGGTTCAATGCAAGAGAGAGAGCTCAGAGAACAACAATTATACAAACAGGTTCACAACTCTTAAACACGCAACTCATACCAATGTTGAGTGGATTCAATGAATAAGTGAAGTCGCAACAACAATATTGCATAGCAGCACCATACTCAATGGATACCAGTCACGAACAATCTCTCATGTGGCAGAAAGTAACTTACACAGACAAGAAAGTAACTTAATTCACAAAGTAGGGTTTCACCCTTTGCATTCTCCAAATGCAAGACACAGGATTGTCTACGAAATCAAGCAACTCTCACGATCCGTTTTACAAGAGATATCAACGCATATGCTCAACGCATATGGACGCAGCATATATAACTCACATCTCAAGATTACAAAGCAGCATATAATATATCAGCAATGCATCAGTCTCAATGCACTCCAGATTTTGCAAGAAAAATAGGGTCCACTTCACAATCTATCAAAAAGTGCGCAGTCTCCAATGGTTTCTCTTCGCCTTTGCAGATTCTTCCAACATGGATACTTTTTCATCAAAGGCGACCGGGCAGCTTCATCCTTCACACATATTATCTTCACGCAGGTCGCAGCACTCCACTCAGCACCGAGGTATGCACGCAGGTCGCAGGTACACAATTCTTTGCAGGTCGCAGGTCGCAGCACAAAGTATATAAGATATTCATTTTCTATTCTACGAGGTGGAGGAGATATACACAGTTACACAACGCAATCTCCACGCTGGTAATAACTCCACGCAGGTTGAAAACCATATAGTTACACAGTTTACACAACCTACACGCTGGTAATATATTAAGCTTTCACACGGCAGGCACACCCTTCACGATGGCAGTCACTTTATTAGGTAAAAAAAAGGATTAGGGTTTATGCAGTCTCTCAATGCATCAATATGCAGTCTCTCAACGTAGTAATATTATAATAATACTGCTTCTATGCTGCTGTAGCAACATCCAGAGCCCAGAGATCGCCGAAGCTCCAAACTTTGGTTCTAAAACAAGGGGACTTGAAAGAAAACCCTAATAAACAGTAATTGGCATATACAACAATATACATACTCCTCATAACGCAGTGGTGAGATATTAGTTAAACACAGTCTCAAACTTCAGCACATTCTCCAACAATATGGATTGGCGCAGATTGCAGTCTCTTAGGGTTTATGACAATGGACTGGTAAAACATCTCAATAACGCATGCACGCAGAGAATATGCCAGACTAGCACATTCTAGACTGCGGGCATAAATTTTTGAAACGTCTCCTGGCAAGAAGACGCAGAGGGCATATGCCAGAGCTGAACCAGCAGAGGAAGCAGGAGAATGGCAGGCAGACTGGCAGGCAGGAGTTATGGAGCTTGGCTCTGATACCACTTGTTGGTAATAACTCCCAATTCAATATTCTATTCACGACTAAAACATTAATTTATAGATTACAATGAGGCGGTTGAGAACCAGCCTTTTCACCTTCCCGGGCAACTATTCAAATTCCTATTTAATTATTTATTTACAATAATCCTGACGGATTATATTCTAACACATCACTACTTGAGAACATGTATTTTTACATTTTTTTTGTTTCTCTAATTTTGCTGTGTAATTTTCTTATTGTTTTCTAGTTGGATCTGATAGTTTGATAGCCCAATATCTCCTTTTGAGTTTAGATCTATAGGTTTTCATCAATAAGGAATTCATAGTTAAGGAATTTGTGTATAAATTGCAAGTTTTGGGTGCATGGTTTGCTTAGTTCATTCTCTAAAAGTGATTCAAGATCTGTAGATTCTCTGCAATTAATCCATTTTAGTTTCTTAGCGTTCTTTATTTTTCAAATGATCTTAAAAAGACAAAAGAAGTTAGTTAACTTGTTTTTCTTCCATTACTCTTGGTTTGCATGAGTGCTTAGGAAAATAAATATTTTTTAGTTTGATTGAGAAAGCATAGATTTTTTTGGACATTAGAAGCTCTCATTCTTTTCCTATTTCATAGATTTTGTAGTCTTAATGGTGAAAATCTTGTGTGTTTGAGAGTTTGTTAGATATATTGAAGTATGAATCATTGAAAGTAGCATGAAATCTATGTTTTTGAAAGAAAGAAATATTTCTCCCCTACTCTAGCTATCTGTCATTGAAGAGAAAAAATGCATTGCATATAGATCTTAATTTTTCATCTTGATATACATTCACTAACCCTGAAGATAAAATCAACGGTATGTTAGGTTAAATTTTTTAGTAATTTTAGTGATAGGATAGAGACGTGTTACGTTGTCTTAAAACATAGGAGTTGTCATTTTATGCCTACACTGCATCTTGAGGATTGTTTGGTTGTTCCACGTACCACCGGTATATCGAACAACGTTTCACGTACCCTTGAGGTATATAGAAAGGTACTTCATGTACTCTGTTGTATATCAGAAGGTTCCTTTCATATGATTATGCATTAGACAACACTAATACAGATTTGAGACCCCACGTACCTTGAGTATATTGGGAGACCCCTCTAGGATAACTTAACCAACTGAGAAAATCCTTTTGGCTGTCTTGTTGGAGCAATACACCGAGAACAACACTCAAGGAGCTACTACACATGTGTCATCCAAGTATTTGGGTATTTAGGAAAGGGTATGGTCCTAATGCTCCTCATCGCGTTTTACTGTTGGACCCTGTGGTATATCATGAGTTGTGACAACTTGACAATCCTAGTGAGGAACCGGCTATTACAAGCCCATCCTGTCATTTAAGTTTTCTTATGGCCTTAGCTTGCGTAGTTTTGTTTGTGTGTGATCTCTTATTTGTTTAGAATTATGGAGTAGAAAGTCTCATCCAACACCCTGGATGATATGATTACGAGACATTCTCTTAGTTTGCAGGGTTTACCACTTGACTCTCCTCCTACTGTGGAAGGAAATGAAGGTGAAACCATGGAACAACCATCTTATGCTGATTCTCATGTAGAAGGTGTTCCAGTTACTGAAACTAGGGAATGATTTTATTCTTATGATAATCCCTTATTATTTCAACAAACTTCTATTGAAAATGTTTCTTTTCATTTTCAACTGGAAGGTCAACTTGGTTCATCGAATTGGGTGTTCAATAACCCATTAGATGATACTGTAGCAGCATAATTTGGTCCAAAATGATCCTTTTTGGGATACCTCTTTGGGGAAAGCCATTTCTGAATACAATATTATTAGACCTTCTTATGTTACTCCCATTCAATAGACCCCATTGAATCGAGAATTCTTCGCACCCCTCCATCAATCCCTCGAACGTTTGCATAATATAGGAAAAAAATTGAAAAAGAGAAGTCTTTCTCCCCTCCCCCATCGTTTAGAAAGAACCCCACTTGAATATCATGCCATTACACCATCCCAAGTAGCTCCTATCTTAGGGTCACTAACCCAAAATATGGTTACTCAATATCCATGTCAAACCTCTCCCCCTGTGGAAATTGAACCCAAGAGATAGAACAATTACACTCACAAAATTGCTAATCAAACATGCAAAATTAACATCAAAGGAGACTGAAATTGGAGCATAACACTAATATGTATTGAATAAGTGTACAATATACAACCTTGTGAAGTAATAGGCTACTACGATATATAATTACATGAGAGATTTGAATGCATAAGGATGCTATTCAAAAAGGTAAAAAAGTAGGCTTACTAAATCTAGTCAAATCCTCCATAGGTGCATAAAGCAGTTTCCAAATCCACCAAGTTTCCCACAAATTGGTTAAGTCAAGTAGGCAATATAATGAGGGATGGAAATACAACTCATACATGCTTTATTAGGAGAAAATGAGGGAGGATGATGTGGGAAAAAAACAAGTCAACTACACCTAGTCTAGCTTTTCCTTTTGCCTTAATTCTCAATAAAACAGGAAGCTTTTCAGAAAAAGTAGATATGCACTTTGGAGGATCTGGAATAAAGTATACATGCTAAAATGGGTTTCCAGGAAGTTTCCCAAGCACTCCATGACTCATTTTTGGCATGTGTTGACTTCTAGGACATGTAGAAGGCAACTACAATAGAGTGGAATCTAGGAGACTAGGTAATAAGACAAAAATGATTTAATTAATGTCTAAGGTAGGTAACTATGGGTTGATTATTCTAACACCCCCCTTTAATCCTGAATTTATGAGTAAATATCAGAAAAATATAGGGTCTAGCAACAAGTATTAGTCACCCTTTACATACTGCTTGTCCATACAACCAAGGAAAGAGGCAAAAAACACAGTGGGAAAATCCTCCCTTAAACATGGGTAGGAAAAAAAAATTTAGAAATATTGTTATCAATCATGCTTCATAGCATGATCAGCAATCCCCAGTAGTGATTTGAGATTGTTGAATGTCTTCTCACAAAAAAAATTTGGTGAAGATGTCTTCTACTTGTTTTGAAGATGCACAGAAGAGTAGATGAATGGTACCATCATGCACAAGTTGTATGATGTAGTGCATGTGGATCTCGATGTGCTTGGTTTGCTGTCTCTGAACTAGAGAATTGAAAATTAAAATGGTGCTCTGATTATCATAGTAGATAATAGTTGAAAACTCTGATTCAAAGCCACATTCTCCAAGTATTCCCTGCAGCCACAAACATTGAGTTGTTGCATTTACAACTCCTCTATACTCTTCTTCTATAGATGAGAGTGCTATGGCACTCTGCTTCTTGCTTGACCAACTGATTGGTCCTTCTACAAGCATGAACACATATCCTGATGTTGAATTTTGCTCTATGTTTTCATCTGCCCAATCACTGTCAGTAAACCCAATCAAATCAAGATCAGATTTTGCTTTGTAGAAGATCCCATGAGTTCTTGTTCCTTGAACAAAGTTTAGGATCCTTTTGGATGCCCTCCAGTGGATCTCATGAGGCTGATCCATGTATCTTTAAGCCACACTAAATTCATAAGGTAGATCAGATCGAGTGTGTGTAAGATAAAGAAAACACCCAATCAACTTCCTATACAGTGTATTATTTACCATAGGAGAAGAACCTGCTTCTTCAAGCTTAACTCCTGAAAGGAAGGGAGTCTTGCTTGGCTTGCAATATTTCATGTTGAACTTGTTCAAAAAATCTAAGGCATACTTGGACTGATGTACTTTGATTCAATTTTGGGATTGAGCAATTTCAAGACCCAAGCATCGGCTCAACAATCCCAAATATGTCATAGAAAATGCATGGTTCATTGCATCCTTCAAGGAGGCTATCTCTTTCTTTAAACTTCCTGTAATCAGAAGTTCATCCACATACAAGACAATAATAATCAAAGAACCATGAATCATATTCAAATAGACATTAGGATCATATTTGCATCGAACAAAACTCAATGACAACAGAAAGCCATCAATCTTGGCATACCAAGCCTTGGGGGCTTGCTTGAGCCCATACAATGATTTCTTTAACTTGCACAATAAATATGGATTAGAAACAAACCCTTCAATTTGATAATTGTAAATCTCTTCAGTGATATCTCCATTTAGGAAAGCACACTTCACATCCATGTGATGTACCTCCTATTTCTTCGAAGATGCAATGGCTAAATCTAGCCTTATGGAGTCCATCTTTGCCACTGGTGCAAAGGTTTCATTGTAGTAAATACCATGTACTTGTGAGTATCCCTTGGCTACCAATATTTTCTTATATTTCAAAGGTGAACCATCAGCATCAAACTTAGTCTTGAAAACCCACTTACATTGAACTAGCTTCCTCCCTGGGGGAAGATCAACTGGTTCCCAAGTGTTGTTCTTCTGGAGCGAGCTGAATTCTTCTTTCATGGCTGTTTTCAATATTGGATCATGTGATACATATTCATATGTCTATGGATCTGATTCAACCATCAGATAGTACTTCTCAGCAAATAAAGGATCTTTCATACAAAGGGCACTCTCAAACTGAGATCTAGTCCTCCTAGTGTCACTAGGATTTCTAGCTAGTTCCCCAACTGCATGAATGGTCTTTGCTGCCCATTTTGGTCTTGTAGGACTATCAGGATCTACAATCAAATCATAATTATCAGACATATTAGAATAAAAAAAACCATTAGTTTCTCCACTTACAATCAATGGATCTGGTGGTGAAGAAGACTCTCCAACTTCAACTGCTACTAAAGGATCTTCTTGGAACTAAACGCTTCTTTCAATGAAATATTTGTTAGTGCTCAAGTTTATTAGCTTGTACCATTTTGAATCTTTAGAATACCCAACAAATAGGCACTCTTGGCTTTGGGGTTGCAAAGCCTTTCTCTTTTCAGTTGGAATTCTAGCCCAAGCCTTTGAGCCAAAAATCCTGAAATGGGTCACATATGGCTTGTGCCCACTCCAAGATTCAAAAGGAGTGATACCATCAAGATGCTTATGAGGAAAAATATTATGGATGTAGGATGCACATTTTATAGCCTCGGCCCAAAACTTTGGTGGCAAAGTCTTAGCCTCCTTCATGCAGGTTGCCATCTCCTTCAGTGATCTGTTCTTTCTCTCAGCAACACCATTTTGTTGTGGTGTGTAAGGGATCGAATGCTGCATCTGAATACCTGCATATTTACAACACTGACTGAACTTAGACTTGACATACTCACCACCATTTTTATATCTAAGGATCTTGAGTTTCCTCCCAGACTGGTTCTCAACCAAGTATTTAAAGACTTTGAAGAGGTCAAAAACTTCAGACTTATACTTTAGGAAGTAAACCCAACAATACCTAGAAAATTTAGCTATGAAGGTTAGTGCATATTTGATTCATGGACATATGAGTAAATGGACCAGCAATGTCACTATGGATCAAATCAAGAGGTGCAGAGGTTCTTTCATGACTAGCTCTCTCAAAATTTTGCTCTCGGTGTTTTCTTAGGATACAACCTGGACAGACCCCCTTGGAAAACTTGATCTTTGGTAACTCTATGACCATATATTTTTCACTCAAATCAAAAAGATACCTGTAGTTAAGATGGCCAAATATTTCATGCCAAACCTTTCTTGCCTCATTAGCATGAATCAAAAGAGCAGAGAGGTTTGAGTAGGGTAGAAAATGGGAAAACATGTATACCTTCGAAGTGTGATCAAAAACACCTTTTGCTATGACTTTACCATTCGAAATCTCAGTGATTTCAATATCATCAGGGGAGAAGATGACCTTCTTTGGAGACCCAGTGTGGGTCATCTGATACACTAACAAGAGATTAGAGGCCATACCTGGAATATACAACACATTATTGAAATTACCATGGTCAAGATCAATCCTTCCTTTCCCCAAACTATCAGTGAAAGAGTCATCTCCCAAAACTATTGGTGGACCTTTCAACATGTCAAGAGAGGAAAATGCCTCTTTTGTCGAAACCATATGTCTAGAAGCTCCAGAGTCTATGATGAAGCTAGGTGAGTTTGATGTGCTAGCAACCAAGGCATGTAATCTCTCTCTATCCTATGAATTTGGTCCTCCTTCCCTCTTCTTTGAGCAATTAAGAAGGGAGATATTATTATTCTCTAGGAGTTGGGTCAACATGTCAATTTGATTCTTCACACAAGAGCTCTCAAGATGATAGCCCTTACTGCAGTATGCACACTTTCTCATTTCTCCTTTGTTCTTCTTCTTCTGGAAGTTCTTCTTGGAACCTTGGGGCTCCTCTTGACACTTGTTCTTTTCTCTCTTTTGCTCAGGTGGATTTTTATAATTTTTCTTTCTTTTTGAATCCACCCTTGAATCTCCAACAACCAAAGCTTGGTCTTTGGAAGGTTTGATGGTGCCCATCATCACCAACTTATCTTGTTCCTGTGTGAGGGATTCCATGAAATATGCAAAATTAGGCATCTTTCAGGCTTGAGTTGTCAACTTGGTGGCATGGAAGGTCGAAAAAAACACTAAATAGTCAGGACCAAGCTTTGAGAGTATGGCCAAACCTAGTTGTTCTTCCTTCTTTTCGATCCCACACTATTTTAGCTGCAAAACAAGGGCTTTAAACTTGGAAAAATAGAGTTGCAAGGATTCGAAGCTTGTTAGGATATTTAGACACTTAGGAGTTAGTTAATATCAACTTGTGTAATATATCTGTTAGGTAAAAGTGTGTTTCTTTAGTATGCATTAGTATGCATTTGTAAATATTCTAATCCGACGGTCACGATATGTTCTAGACATAGAGTGATCCGACGGGTCAACTTCTCTTAGATCATACCTACCATTGATCCGTGGCTTAACACCCGATTGATATATGATCTCTATTTAAAGAGCATAGAGGGTCCTTGGCTAGTTGATCGTTTATGAGAAGCTCATGTAACTTTCTTTCTTTTGCATAATAAATTGCTCCAAGTAGCTATTTGGCTGGGGCCATGGACTGTTTCCCTCTCGAGGGTTTTAACCACGTGACAAACATTGGTGTATTGATATGTGATCTATTTGTGTGAAGTGGTTGTTCTTGGTGTTCGTTCCTTTGGGAGTACCTTGTGTACCCTAACATGGTATCAAAGCTTTTATGAAGAGCCGCTTTCGGTTTTGATCAAGATCTGGAACCAGTGTTGCCGAAACTTTGAAAGGGTTTCTGTTTTTAGATTTTTTGTGCATTTGTGGCCTTTGGGAGCTATTCCATTGCATTTGGAGCACCGTTTCCATTGGGAAATAGTTTTTATTTCACCGAAAACCATTTCCATTTGCTCCAGAAACACCCATTTCAACAAATTTGAACGTATAATGTTACAGTGACGGATTTGTTTTTTTTAAATCTCTCATATTTTATCAGTTTATTATTAGATAATTTTTTTAGTATCGGACTGTTGTTTTTCTTGACTGCGTATGCTCTTTACAGTGCACCTTGCGCGATTGTGGCGAGTTAGAAACAGTAAGGGAAAGTTTTTTTCTTGTCTTCTCGGCTACGTATGCTCTTTGCCGTGCACCTTGTACGATCATGGCAAATCAGAAACAACGAGAAAACTTGAAATGTAGACTTTCTGGGTAAGCTAACCAAGATCTAACCCCATTGTGTGGAAATTTTTTTGTTTTTGTTTTTGCTTTTCGTTTTATTTTGTGATTTGCAGAAAAAGAAAGCAAGCACGAAAAATGAGAGAGAAGAGTAAAAAAAAAAATGAAAAAAAAAGCCTCCTTCCTCTTTCCATAGTTTTGCGTACCTTTTAAACTTAGCTCACTTGGTCCAAAGTTGCTTTACACCTTGATAAGTATTGAGTTCAAGTCTTATCAAGCTACTTTTTAGTGCATGCAATTTCTATTTTTAAGTTACTTTATTGTAAAAGTGCATCTCACATAAATAAAATAAAATAAAAGTGAGTCACTTAAGTCTTTTAATTTATTGCCGCACTATTTAAAAGTCAAATTATTGTAAAAGTGAACATTGTTGGGCGATAGGGAAGACGCGGGTTTTATACCTTTTACTTCGCACCAACAAAAGACCCACAGTGTTGGCCCTTTCGGCAACAACCTGCGAACAGGTTGCAGTCTCACCTGAAACAGCTGTGGGGTGCCGCAGAACCAGGTTTCTGCAAGCAGAAGAGAGATATTACTGTACCTTTTAGCTTTTAACAGATTATAAATATAAATCACAGAGCTTAACATTCATTTATTTAGCTTCACAGTTAGATAACAAACAGTGCCTTGCGCAACCCTTTACCGGGAATTCACAGCGAAGTTATTATCTAGCAGTGATCTTTACTTATCAGATATATAGATATTAATGCATGAAAGAACACAACAAAAACAACACACATAAGCACGACACCAGATATAACATGGTTCACCCCTAGTGTAGGGGTTACGTCCACAGAACTGTGTTTTATTCAACTTTATACAACAACCACAATTCTGATCTACGCACTCAGCTGCAGATCCCTTCAAGTCCTCAAAGCCGTGCATACAGCTGCAGATTTCCTTAATCACCCAAAACCCTCTGCGCACACAGCTGCAGAGGTCATCCATGCACACAGCTGGGACTTGACCTTTTCTTACGGATGATTGAAGGGTTTTTTCGTTGTCTTCAAGGATTCTAAATGCATAGTTTCTGTATTGCTTTGGCGTAGATCGGTATATCTTTTATTTCCTATAATAGAGGATTTTTTATGCAACCTTAGCTTCGCATCAATTCATCTTACTCAAAAATCCTAACCTAACTTATTTACAAGAGTGCCTATTTATACAATGCACTTATTACAAAACCATGGGCACCCTGAACCCTAAACCCTGGACTTAAACCATGGGTTTATTACAAAAAGAAGGTTTTTACTCAACCCCAACACCCCTAAGACTGTTTTGAGTCATGAATCCACTTACAATTTCCCGTAACTCCGTGGAGTTACCCATCCTAAGGACCGTTAGGGTGCGCGCCCCAACAGGCCCCTAAGACTCACCAGTGGCCCGTCCCAGGACACTCAGTTGCTTTTTTGGTGATAGAATCTTGTTGGCGAAGCCTGGTGCACTGCTTGCTGAAGCCATACATGCGACTGCTGGCTGCTTGTTCCTTTCCTTCGTGAAATGCTGGTTAAGGCCTTCTGGATCTATCATCGACCCCATCCTTCGATCTGCTTGTCGAACATTTGACCATCCACAACTTAGGGTCCCCAGAGTTGCGTGTCAAGGTGCATAAGACAAACAGCTGCTGTAGTTTTGTCAAACCAGGAGGATACATCTTGGGATGTTTTAGAGTTTTTCTATGAAGACCGGTACTGTTCTTTGTGTGGCATAGAGTGCACTTCTACCTTTCTTCCGAACCCTTAGAGAAAACTTCTGCCTTTCTTTGTGCCTTGGTCGAGCATGGCTTCCCGGGTGGATTACTCAGAAGGTTCAGCAGACCTCTCTCCCTGACCACTCGTAATAACTTCTGGACTTCACGGTCATTCGACATAGTGCTAACTGAAGAAACTCAAAGACATGCACAGTGCATGAGTCGTAGGCCGATGTAGCTTCTTATAGAATCCCGAAAGAGAATCTGTCATCATGGTGTATTAATGACGCCGAATCTGATGAAGTGTCGAAAATCCTGTCCACACGGCGCCAGATTTTCCCAAGATCTCATTATTGTAGGCAGTGAGGGCAGTTCGTTTACCGGTGCCGCCAAGTCTAGTTTGTCCCATTCGTCACATTTTAATCTGTGACACACTTGTAATCTCTGACATAACTACTAGCTTCAGCTTCTCCTTGAAAAGAACCTTCAACACAATATTAACCTTCGAACTTTGACATTCTTCCACACTTCGTAGTTTTGAGGACAACTTCATTATAGTCTAGCACCCAATTTCAATTGTTCTTGGTACTTAGACTGTCCTTCCTGGGGTTACTTCTGATTAGGAGGTCCTGGCCTGTCCCTATACTTCTTTAAATGACTGCCATTTACCATAGAAGGTAAAATTTCTCCATTCAACTTAGCTAACTGGACTGCTCCTCCATCAGTAACTTTCTGCACTATGTATGGTCCTTTCCAATGTGTCTTGAACTTACCCAGGAATTTCATGAATTTGCTGTCATATAAGAGCACAAGATCACCCTGCTGGAACTGCTTCTTCTTGATATGTCTATCATGCCATGCTTTTTCTCGAGCTTTCTGTACTTGCTGCTGGAACCCTGCAATAAATCTATCCTCTTCAAGTTCTAGTATCTTTTTCAGCCTTTCTGTTATTATTGCTGGGTCATCCATCTCTGTGAAAGCAGATATTCAAAGGCTAGGAATAATGTATTCCATGGGCATGACTGCTTCTTTCCCATAGACCAACCTAAAAGGTGTATGGCCTGTCAATTTCTTGCAGGTAGTCCTAAAGCCCATAGTACTGCTGGAATTCTAAGATCCTAGTCATTTCTGTTAACGTTGCAAACCTTTGTTAGAGCCTGCTCAAGGATCTTGTTAAAAGCTTCAACAGTCCCATTTGCTTGTGGATGATAGGAAGTAGATGATGGTGGTGGAGGTGGAGATGGAGTCGAAGAATGGTCAGGGGTCAAAAGGGTGACGGGACTGTGTGGTGGACTTTGGTCGGATGAAATACCTGCTTCCGACGGTGATGTGGGTGGTTCGTTCTAGGCGTCGACGTCGATTTGCTCTGTGACAGAATGGATGTCTCCAATCACATCGCCTCAATCGTCGATCCTGGTAAATGTCATTGTTTCTTGGGCGTATATCTGTTTGTTTGATTTGAGAGGAGTTGTTGTCCATATTGTCTGTGCCGACTGGAACAGTGCAGGTAGCGTCGCGAAGAAGGATTTAAGCTCAGCATCCTTGTCGACCCTGGCTCTTAGTGCCTCCAGAATTGCTCTTTGATATGCTTCTATGGGGCCGCCCAACTATTCTGCCAGTGCTTGTTCTTCGACTACAAGCGTCAGAGATGGGGGAGGAGGGGTCGACACAAGGTCGACGATTTTTTCAGGTGTCTGTTGTGTTTTGGCTTTCTTGGGCCGACCTTCTGGAGCGCCTGCCTCAAGATAGCGTTGAAACTGGGTTTCAACCGACACTTTATTGGCACAGGCGTCTTTGACAATGTCGACAGCCGCGGCGGCGAGTTCCTCCTCATCGTCGGACGAGTCAAGAATAAGCTTGCGCTTACCCCTGCCTGTTTGTTGTTTTTGAGTCTTTTCCTGGCGACTGCTATCTCCTTAGCTAGCTTCTTGATGGAGATTTTGGATAGGGAATAATCAGGGTTGTCATCTTCGACTTCACCGGTCGGTTCTTGAGTAGGTTTGACGAGTGCTGGAGCCGGAGGAGTTTTCTGTTGCACTGTTGGCTGCGTTTGTATTGTTGGTTGTTGTTGATCTATCAGCTGGGGGTCGACGATCTGTGCAGTCGGAGGTTTGACCTAATGTGTACTCGACTAGTGGTCATGGTCGGGGTATCCTCCGACACAAATGTACTAATATACAGATTAAGCTCGTAGTCCTCCTCCTTCTCCTGGTCTGTTAGCGGTTCGATGGTAGAGAAGTTGACCTGTTTGGCAGCCTCCGGAATTGGTACCTTTGTTCCTGCCTGTCGGGTCAACTCTCTGAAAATCTGTTCAACTGTCGGGTAGTAGTCGAGGTCCTGTGCTTTGGGGTCTTAACCTCGCATGTACCATACTGATGTATGGTCAAGTGCTAACTGGATATGTGAGTCGGCAGGGAGGTTTCGTCGGATTTTTTTGGGGCACCCTCCACCTCGTCGTCCGAACCTTTAACTGCTGGAACCAAGTCTCCAAGAAGACTTTCCCCCGTGCTAACTCATGCAGGGTGCCTTTTTGTGAGAAGGGTTTGAAGCGGTGCATTTCAAATCTAGTTGGCTCCCGGAAGACTGGACTGCCTTCCGGACAGAAGTGATACATGACTATCCAGATGATCAGGGAGGGGAATTTGATGATACCTCCCGTCTCCTGGCAGCGTTCACAGATGGTTTTGACCATGTCGGCGACATATTCTCCCCATCGGTATACTTTTTTGTTGGTGGCGATTGTGTCGACCGCCTCCAGCATCTCCAATTTAAGGTCGCTGCTTCGACCAGCCAAGGTAAGGGTGATGGCGATGATTTTGGCCACAATTTGTGGTGTCCTGGTCGCAATCTATCTTATCATTAATCCTTTAGAGTTTTTCCCAGTCGGTGTGCCTGTAAGTTCTTGGACGAGTCCCTCCTTGATCCCAATTGGGACAGGGTCGCCTTTGTTCGACAGACCCGTAAGCGTCGAAATAACATCCCCGGTGATGTCAATCAGCTGGTCGAAGTAGAATCGACCGTTGTGGTAACGACTGATAATAAATTTAACGGCTGCTTCCTTCATCCCACCGAAGCTGGCCATCAATGGAGCGTTAGGGTACTGGAGAATGCTGATGTTCCGGACTTTCTCAGTGGCCTGTGTCATTTTACTTCCTTCATATGCCCACTCTTCGATTTCTGCCCAGAGTTTCTGAAATGGACCCTCCTGGACTTTAGCAGTTTTGATATTCTTCAGTCTTTGGACCAAGGGTGTGTCCTCTTCCTGCAACATTGGTCTTGGAAATGGAACCAATGTTGTAATCTCACATATCACATAAGGTTACCAATAATACATACTAAAACATACATAAATATAAATAGAGACAGAAGACAAGAATAGATAGGATAGAACAGAATATCTTATTATAATGAGTTCATACAAAGCACAGAACTGAACTGAGTTCTTGTGTGGCTCAACAGCCTAATATATACAAATTACAAACAGTTACAAAATAACTACCTGTCGGTTCGGTGAACCGACACGACTGTTAGTTAGCCGACTTAATTAACTAGTTTAGTCGGCCGACCGACTTAGTCGGTCTATCGACTTAGTCGGTCTTCGTTCAAGTCGACTTATGTTGACTTGCTCCTTCTACAAGTACTCGTCTGATGATATACCTGAAATTATTCAGTCAATACTTCAATAGTCTTATTTAGAAAATGTGAGCCCTGATCACTCATAAGGACTCTAGGACACCCAAATCTGGACAAGATGTTATCGAAGATGAACTTTGCAGCTGTAGTAGCACTACAGTTCTTGACTGGTTGAGCTTCGGCCCATTGGGTGAGGTAGTCAGTTGCTGTAATAATGTATCTTGATCCTGACTTCTTCGCGGGGGGGGGTTGATAGGTCCAACAAAATCAATAGCCAAATAAATTTACCTACGGAACCAGAGTCATCTCATCCCTCCTGGATGGTTTTCCCATCCTTTGACAGATGTCGCAGCTGTGGCAATATTCTCTTGTATCCTTGTGAATTGTGGGAAACCACAATCCGGCTGTCTGAATCTTCTGTGCTGTAGCTTTTCCTGCGTAATGACCTCCTACTGCCCCAGAATGTGCCTCAGCCAAAATTAACAGCTTCTCATGTTCTAGGAAACATCGGTGCAGTATTTCATCTGGTGCCATCTTATATAATTGTCCTGCTATTAAGGTAAAGTCAGCTGCTCGAACCACCAGCTGCTTCTTCTGCTGTGCTGTCATCTCGGCGGGTGGAAAACCTGTAGACAAATACTGAACAATATCCTGAAAGTATTCGTCAACCATCTGGATGGAAAACAACTGGGCATCAGGAAGAACTTCATCCAGGCTGATAGGTTCTTCTCCCGAATCGAGCCTCGACAAGTGGTCAGGACCTAGATTCAGTCTTCCTGGTTTGACTATGATCTCAAAGTCATGTTCCTGAAACAGAAGCAACCATCTGCATATCCTTCCACCTAGCACAGGCTTGTTAACCAAATACTTCAAAGTAGAGTGGTCAGTAAACATCTTAAAATGAGAGCCTAACAGATAATGTCGAAACTTCTGCAATGCATATACCATAGCTAGACCTTCTCGTTCTGTCGTAGTATAATTTTTCTCTGCTGTGGACAATTTCCTACTTGCAAAAGAAATGGGGTGATCAATATTACCTTCACCTGACTGGGCCAATACTATACCCAGAGCAATGGAGGCTGCATCGACATGCACATAAAATTCCTTATTCCAGTCAGGGAATACTAAGATGGGAGCAGTTACCATCTTTTCCTTCAGAATATCCAAGCTTTCTTGACACTCAGGTGTCCATTCGAACTTAATATCTTTCTTCAACTGCTTTTCCATCAGAGCAGTAATTTGAGCATACCCTTTAATAAATTTTCTGTAATATCCAGTATGACCAAGTGTAGTGCGAAGTTGTCTAACAGATGTTGGAGGTGGCAGGCTCACAATAATAGCTATCTTCGCCAGATCCATCATCAAGCCTTGTTTACATACAATGTGACCTAGAAGAATTGCACAAAAGATACACTTTTTCAAATTCAAGGAAATCTGGTGCTGTCTACATTTATATAGCATAAGTCTTAAACTAGTTATATGGTCTTTTAGTAGCCCAAAGATAGTCCAATCATCAAAGTAAACTTCTAAGAATTTATGTATATATTCCTTAAAGGCAGAGATGACTACTCTAGAAAATATAGCAGGTGCATTCTTTAATCAAAAGGGCATAACTGTATACTGAAAGGATCCCATTTCTGTAGCAAAGGTTGTCTTATGTCGATCCTCTGGAGCAATTCTGATCTGATGGTAACCTAAAAATCCATCAGTAAAAGAGTACACTTCTTGACCCCCGACATTGTCTAACACTTCATCTGTGAAAGGTGTGGGGAAAGGGTCATGTAGACAAGCATCATTCAGCTTCTTTAGATCAACACAGATTCGAATTTCAACCTTAGTCTTCTTCTCTTGCACAACCATAGGACTGACCCATTCAGATTCCTCAACGGGCTCAATAATTCTTGCAGCAAGCATCTTATCCAGCTCCATCCTAACTTTTTCCTTGTACTTAGGGTTCAACCTATAAGGACGCTGTTTCACAGGCTTCGCATCAGGCTTCAAGGGGATCTTTATGACTCCTATATCACCCAGGATACCTTTCATCTCTGAAAACTTTGTTGGAAATAGGTCCTGATATTCATGGAGAAGTTGGGTCACTTTGCTTACCATTTCGTCGTCCCAATAATCTCCAATGGTAGCATGCTTGGGCTGTTCTTCTGAGCCAATGTTTACGGTCCGCGTCTTCAGGGGCTGTGTCACCTCAGGAACTTCAACTGCTGGTCCATGAACTTCATAGTGGCCTTCTGACTCTGGAATATCAATGTTGCGCGGATCGTCATCCTCGTCAATTGTGAGGTTATAACATTCGACTGCATTAGCTTCTTGTGCCTTCCAATCCGGTTGGTATTCTGCTATCTCTTGATCATCAAACAACTTAGTATGGATCAACCTAATAGCTACGTCTAGAGCAGGGCAAACCTCATTACTAGAAAATGTCAATACAAAACTGTCAATAAGAGTATCCCAACTTACAGTACCCCAGCGAAGCTCGACTTTCGCATACCAATTCTTTGCAACAGGATCCAAGGTATGCACAAACCTATGCACCCACTCTGTACGAGGTACATGATTCTAGGCTTTGTAACATTGCTCCAAATGCTTCTGAGGGTTATTCTTACCATTAAATATGCTCCATACCTCCTTTGGTCGATCCGTGAATCTCAGGCGAAGGGACTGTTGGCAAACTTCCCAACTGTGAATGTACTGTTTGTGACCATTCCACCATCTGGCTGTTGTGGCTCTGAATGCTGAGTCCAAAATCTCCATTTTCTGTGAGTCTGGTATCTGGGCTGAGAATTGTTCAATAAACTCTTCTGGGTCTGTCGAACCATCAAAACTAGGTAAGGTTCTTGTCTGCAAGCCAAGCCATCTAAGAGACTTGGTAATTCTTGCACAACGGTGGCCATGTAGCTCATACAATCTGTTCTGCCGATTCTCTAGACCATCATCTGAATCTGTCATACAGGAGCTGTCACATTGCCAATCCATAATACCTTTGGCATTAGGATCAACATAATCTTCTTCCTTCGCTATGATATTGTAGATATGGTCCAACACATCCTGATCTTCATCTCGGAGGGGTTCTGTGTACATTTCTCCTTGGGAAGGATCCAATGGGACTATGACTCTCAATTATTTCCCTTTGAAAGTCATCTGTCTCTTCTTAAGGTTAATAACTGCAGCATTTTCCATTGCCCACTCAATACCTAACAAGGCTAGATAAGGATTGCTGTCGTCAATGATCTCAATAACTTCGAAGTCTGCTATAGTACAGATGCCATCAATATCTACTTGGACATTATGGAATCATCCTAGGGGCACAATCTTCTACTGATTGGCTAATCTCAACTGTATAGGTGACCAGTCAAGGGTAGGTTTTCCCATTTGTTCCCAGGTCTGTTTGGTTAGGACATTGACCTCTGATCCTAGATCCAAAATAACATCAGTCATATCATATTCTCCTATCTGAGCATTCAATCTCATTTCCATGCCAGTTATCCTGACTCTATTAATAGGTTTTTCCTGACCAGAACTTTGCTAAGGTTCGCAGGAAGCAATAAATTTCTACAACTCACTTAAAGCATTCTGATTTCTTAAGAGTTTTAGACAACTCTGTAGAAAGGAGGACAGGGTACTTACTTTGTCCGTGGAAGCTTCTTGCGGCAACGACTGCTGCTGATGTGGTTGCGCAGGTACTATTGATGTACTAGAATCCACAAAATATTTCTGGGCTTCCATGAATGTTTCTTTCTCTTTTTCACTATCAAAGGCAGGAACTTTCGTGGGGGCCTTACGAACCCAATCCTCGTCAGGTTGTTTCTTGGCAGGTTGTATATGCGTCGTAGCTCCACTTCTGGTAACAACACTAATGGCTGTGGCAGGTTTTTGCTCGATAGAAATCATCTGAAGATTCTGAGTAGGGGCACTGTTTCGTTCCTGAATCTTAGCTATCAACTGTGGGCATTTCTCGATCACATGATCTACTGCCCAGCAATACCGACATGTCATAGTGGGGTTTCGACAGTCATGAGCCAGATGTCCGGCCTGGTTACAGTTATAACACACCACCTAACCGCGTCCTCTGCCAGCCATACTACCACGACCACGGCCTCCAAAAGAACCTCTACCTGATGCACCACCTAGGTAGCCATAGCCATCATTGCTCGGTCCCTTATTTTGTACCCAATAGGCATCGTAAGTGTGCTCTCTCATAAATTCATAACTGCGACACTCGTCTTCGTCATGTCCTATGGACTTACAGAATTTACAATAGGGGTTCTTAGGTACTTGGCCATACCTCTGTAGCAGATAGCAGTCTTCAGGTTGATGTTGCCCTGTTGTTCTGCAAAGCTCACAATAAAGAACTTGCGGGGTAAACGGGTTTGGCGCACCAGTATTCGGGTAATTTCTTACCACAGGACAGTGTTCCTTGGCATGACCTTCTGTGTGACATTGTGTACACCAAAACTCTTTGCGACCAGTTTTTCCTTGTTTCATATGCCGAAGCTCCAGAGCCATCGTTGCCAATTGCGCTTGGATTTGAGAAATACCAGAATTGTTTGCGACAGGGGCGGTTTCAAGCTTCATCGTGATTGCCAGAGCCTCTTGCTGGTCAGCAACCTTCTGTTGCATGAGTGGAGTTCAGATATGCGGTAGCAACGCTGCAATGAACCATTCCTTGTGTTGCGCAGGTCCAATGGTAAAACTGACTTGGTCTAGCAGAACTTTGAAGGTATGCTGACCTGGGAATAGGATCCAAAATCTCTCTTGTACCTTTTACCACTTCGCAGCAAACCACTTTGCTCGTCGAAGGTATTTTCACTTGAAAACATAGGTTAGTAATACTAACTCTAACAGTCCGATTCAATTAGCAATATACCTTTTTCAGCTAATAGCATTTCAATTCTCAAACTAAATGAATTCAAAAACTTATCCCTTGGTCCTTTGAAAAACTGCCGCTCAGCTTCACTAAAGGAGGTACTCATGTCGATGGAGAACTCCGTCATGAATGCTTCAAGGGTTCACGTTGTCTAGAAATCAACAGCGCGGGATATCTCGTTGTTCACGCTTTTTAGTATATTAATTCTTGCGGGGGTCCAAGCAGGAAACTGACGTTCTTGGAAGTTCATTCTTCTCTCTGTTAACCTGGATAACCACTGGTGCAACTCTATGTGGATACTACCGAATAAAATTTCATAAACATCATAAAAAACATACATTTGTAAAAATTCGTGGGCACTACGACGCAGATCTTTGTTTTCTTGCACAACGAATTTAAGATAAGTCTCATCAAGCCAATCACCGATTTCCTTCACAGAGGGTTTCCAGAGCATAGCCATTGAGGCACGACGTAAACCCCTCTTGAGCAGATACTGAGTTCAACCGGCAACAGAACCAATTTGTTGGGCTATAGGGCAGACCTGGGTTTTATACCTTTTACTTCGCACCAACAAAAGACCCACAGTGTTGGCCCTTTCGGCAACAACCTGTGAACAGGTTGCAGTCTCACCCGAAACAGCTATGGGGCGCCGCAGAACCAGGTTTCTGCAAGCAGAAGAGGGATATTACTGTACCTTTTAGCTTTTAACAGATTATAAATATAAATCACAGAGCTTAACATTCACTTATTTATCTTCACGGTTAGATAACAAACAGTGCCTTGCGCAACCCTTTACCGGGAATTCACAGCGAAGTTATTATCTAGCAGTGATCTTTACTTATCAGATATATAAATATTAATGCATGAAAGAACACAACAAAAAAAACACACAGAACCACGACACCAGATATAACGTGGTTCACCCCCAGTGTAGGGGTTACGTCCACAGAACTGTGTTTTATTCAACTTTCTACAACAACCACAGTCTGATCTACGCACTCAGCTGCAGATCCCTTCAAGTCCTCAAAGCCGCGCACACAGCTGCAGGCCTCTGCGCACACAGCTGCAGATTTCCTTAATCACCCAAAACCCTCTGCGCACATAGCTGCAGAGGTCGTCCACGCACACAACTGGGACTTGACCTTTTATTACAAAATAACCTTAGCTTCGCATCAATTCATCTTACACAAAAATCCTAACCTAACTTATTTACAAGAGTGCCTATTTATACAGCGCACTTATTACAAAACCATGGGCTTAAACCATGGGCACCCTGAACCCTAAACCCTGGACTTAAACCATGGGTTTATTACAAAAAGAAGGTTTTTACTCAACCCCGACACCCCTAAGACTGTTTTGAGTCATTACTCCACTTACAATCTCCCGCAACTCCACGGAGTTACCCATCCTAAGGACCGTTAGGGTGCGCGCCCCAACAAACATCACTTATTCTACAAAAGTGATTCACTTAAAAGCAACTTTATTGTAAAATTGATTGTGAAAGGTTGATTTTGGGAAGAGGGGGCTTCTTTTTTTAGTTGGTCAAGTTAATATCTGCCACGTCACTATTGGAGACATCTTCAACATTTTCTTTGATCAAGCATAACTTCATCATCCAGAATATGTTTTAAGTGCCGTTTTTTTTAAAACCGCATATTTTTTTGAGCTATTTGTATCCAAATAGTTAGTTTCTATTCTTTTAGCCATTATTTAATAGTATGGCTTCCCCTTGTGATATTATACTTACAAGTTCTAACTTTTTCTCATGGAAATCTCGTATGGAGGATGTTCTACGAAGTAGGGGACTTTTCAGGATAACCTCAGGGAAAGAAACATAACCCACTGATGATGATAAGAAAATTAAATGGGCAAATAGATGTGATGAATCTTGTGGATTGATTAGGATGTCAATCTCTACTGATTTGTGATTCCACATATCTGGCATTGATGAACTTGATAAATCTTGGGAAAAGTTGGAATATGTGTTTGGTAAACACAATGAAATTCGAGGTCATCAACTTGAGAATGAGTTGCTTTCCTTGAATCCAAATGATTTTTCATGCATTCAACACTATTTATCTAAGTATAAAACTCTTATACTCTTATGTGTAGAATGCAAGATTAAGAAAGAAGACAAACAATGTATTTATCATAGTCTTTCCAAACTTGGACCTGCATATTCTATTTTTGTATCTACATTTTACTCCATGAAAGAATCCTTGACTGTAGCTAGCTATCAAGAGCCTAGACTTGAATCTTTTTGTGATTCCTTAATTAGAGAGCAATATAAGCTCATTCATCTTGGAATAATTAACAATGCAGATACATCTGGGAAATCCTTATTGTCCCAACATAAAGAAAAGTCCAAGCCTCCCAAGAAATAGAATTTTTGCAATAATAAGCAAAACAACAAGGGTCCCAAACCCTCTCAGTCAACTCCTCCTTTAAAAAATGACAAAGGATCCAAGCAAAAAGGAAAGAAGACTGAGTGTCATTGCAATTTTTGTGGGAAAGATAATCATGATGAATCTAAATGTTTTAAGAAGATGGCAGCCTTGGAAGCAGCAATGAAGAAGCACCACATCATCCTATATCTGTCTTTAGAATCTACCTCTCATGGACATGCACTTTGTGCTTATGGTTACTCTTATACTGCATCTTCTTCTTCTACTTCAATTGAATGGCTCATTGATTCTGAAGCATTTTATCATATGGCTAAGGATAAAGCCATCTTTTCTACTATGCATGAATGTAACACCAAACAAATATTTGTTGGTGATGATAGATCTCTAAGTTTTGTAGGATTTGGAACAGTTCCAGTAGAAAATGGTCATTTCAGTGATGTACTATGTGTTCCAAAAATTTCCTGCAATTTGTTATCAGTCTATCAAATTACTCATTCAGGTGAAGGTAAAATTGTGACGTTTACACCTCACCAAGTTGTAATCAAGGATTTTAAAAATCCTCAAAATATCCTTGCTACTGGAACTGTTGATGATATTACCAGGTTGTACAAATTTAACAACTTTGGGTCATCACCTTTTTCAGTTTTTGTTGCTCATAGTGATAACTTGAGCAAACTTTGGCATGAGCGATTTGGTCACTTAAATTATCGCTCATTGCAACAACTATGTAAAGACAATATGGTGACTGGTCTTCTGCTGGTATCTTGCAAGGATGGTGTTTGTTCCGGTTGTGTACTCGAAAAACATCATCGGGACGGTTTTGACAAATGTGCCTCTTGGCACACCTCGGTTCTCTTGGAGCTTGTGCATAGTGACTTGTGTGTCCCTCTTCCATCTGCTTCCTTTTCTGCTTTCAAGTATTTCTGCTTTCAAGTATTTCTTAACTTTCATTTATGACTACTCCAGATGCACTTGGGTTTACTTCCTAAAACTTAAGAGCGAAGTATTTAACATGTTCTTAGCCTACAAGGCTCTTGTTGAAAAACAATCTGGTCATCAAATTATTAAGTTAGGATCTGACAATGGAGGAGAATATGTTAACAACAAGTTCACTACTTTTTTCACTGAACAAGGAATCCAACAACAGCACACTGTTCCATATACACCACAACAAAATGGTGTAGCTGAAAGGAAGAACCGCACTTTAAAAGAAATGGCTAATTGTATGATCCAATCTAAGGGACTAAGTCTTCAAAATTGGGATGAGGCCATAAATTGTGCAAATTACATAGTTAATCGCACACCCACTAAATTTTTACAGGGTATAACACCGGAAGAAGCATGGAGTAAAATTAAACTAGATGTAAGTCACTTTCCTGTGTTTGGTTGTGAAGCATGGGCTCACATTCCGGATGAAAAATGGAAAGCATTGCAGCCTAAAAGTGAAAAGTGCATATTTTTTGGATAATTTGAAGATGTAAAAGGTTATAGACTTCTTCAGCTACATTCTCATGATATAATCATTAGAAGAGATGTTAAATTTGATGAAAATCTCTTGGCCTGCGAGCCAAACTTGGCGAGTGTGCCATTTTTGGCCCGTGAGCCTGATTCGGTGATTGTGCCTTCTTCTTCTTCTTCTTTCAGCTTCCTTGACAGGTTTCCAACTCCAGTTTCTGATGATGACAGTGAGGATGAAAATCCACCTCTGCTTGCTCATGTTCCTCCAATTGCACCGGCACCAATACTTCCTCAATGGGTTCGTTCAACATGTGAAGCAGCTGGTGATCTTGCCGATGATCCTAGAGATCAACGTCAAACACGTTCTTAGTTTCAGTGAGCCTATTCTCTTTTGGCTCAAGTTTCTGAGAATCATGATCTAGAAACTTTTACAGAAGCTTCAGGAAATCCATATTGGGATGCAGCTATGGATGAAGAATATCGTTCCTTAATGGAAAACTATACTTGGGATCTTGTTCCTCTTCCAAAAGGAAGAAAACTTGTCAGATGTAAATGGGTCTACAGAACTAAGTATGCATCAGATGGAAGTGTTGAAAGACTTAAGGAAAGGTTAGTTTCCAAAGTTTTTTCCCAAGTTGAAGGGATTGACTACAATGAAACCTTTGCCCCTGTAGCAAAAATGAACTCAATCCGCCTTGTTCTTTCCCTTGCAGCCTTACATAACTGGGAAGTCCATCAAATGGATGTCAAGTATGCCTTCTTACATGGTGATTTACATGAGGAAATTTACATGGAACAACCTCTTGGATATGTTCAAAATAACTCTAGCCTCGTCTGTCTCCTTAAGAAATCCTTATATGGCCTTAAGCAAGCTCCTAGAGCTTGGTATGCCAAAATGGATAGCTTTCTCCTTGACACTAGTTTTTCTAGATGCCATTCTGACCCCAATTTCTATACCAAGAAAGTAGGAAACCATCTCATCATACTTGTTCTTTATGTTGATGATCTTATCCTTAATGGTAGTGACCCTAACCTTATAACCCATGTGAAATCCAGTCTTAAGAAAAATTTTGAAATGTCAGACTTAGGACATTTGTATTATTTTCTTGGTCTCCAAGTCTTGCAAACCAAAGAAGGAATATTTCTTTCCCATTCTAAGTATGCTTGTGACCTTCTTCGTTGCTTCCACATGGAAGATTGTAAACCAGCCCCTTCTCCCTTCCAGTCTGGAGTCAAACTTTCTACCACTTGTACTTCCCCTAAAGTAGATGCCACCTTGTATCATCAGCTTGTTGGTAGTCTTTTATACTTGACTCATTCCCATCCTGACCTTTCCTTTATCGTTGGTCGTGTTTCCCGTTATACGAAAAATCCTCATGAAAGTCACTGGAAAGCAGTAAAAAGAATACTTTGATCTATTCGAGGTACAATTCAGTTTGGGATTCATTACAGTACAGGGGGGAAATCTTTGTTGGTTGGTTTCACTGATTCAGATTGGGCCAGCGATCCTGATGATCGAAAGTCTACTGCAGGTTATGTTTTCAGTCTGGGATCTGGACCTGTCACTTGGGCTTGTAAGAAACAACAAGCTCTTGCTCTTTCTTTAGCAGAAGCAGAATATCGGGTCGTAGTTAATGTCAGTCAGGAAGCTTTATGGCTTCTACATATCCTTTCAGAGTTTGGATTCGAGCAGCAGCAACCTACTCCACTTTGGTGCGACAATCAAAGTGCCATCAAGCTTGCCAAAGATCTAGTTCTACATCAGCGCAGCAAATACATTGAGCTACACATGCACTTCATCAGAAATTTTGTTCATGATCGTGTTATTGAAGTGCTCTATTTCCCTACAGATGATCAAGTTGCAGACATCTTCACCAAGTCTCTTACAGAAGCGAAGTTTTCTAAACTT
>LPNX010511749.1:105966-121873 GCA_001517045.1 Pseudotsuga menziesii | reverse complement strand
ACCATGGTTTAAAGAAGAGACCAACATTGCCCTAAAATAATAGTCTTCCTTCCATGAATTTTTTGTTGTTGTTTTTGAAGTGGAAAAAATGACAAAAAATTAAATAAAATTGGAGTTGGTCCATTTGATAAGAGATGAGCATGATGGCCACTACCTATTGAATTTACAATTTAAAACATTGTCTTTGTAGTGGTTAATGTAAGTTTTCTAATCATCATTAATTGTATTTATAATTATAGGGTATCTTTCAATCTCCCGATAATGAAGGTTTCTAACTCAAGAGTTTAGGATCTATACGTAAAGATGATTTGTTTTTCATCTCCTCTTTGAAAGAATGATGCTTTCAGTATTGACCATCGTTAGCCCCTTTGTAGGTAGATACTTATAGAATCTTTGAGGAGGGGCTAGTTTGGCTACTCTAAGCCCCTCCACAAAGACATACAATAAAAACAAGTTTTATTGCTTTTAAATGTTATAATCAAGTAAGGTACAACCATTTTCCAATTACTTACATGTTTTACTTTTGAGACCTGCACTTTGAATTTTATCAAATAGGGGTTTAGATATGAATTTAGGTAGGGGTGAATAGGGTTAGTAGGGGTTAGTAGGCGGTAAGGTAGTAATATTGAGGGGGGGGGTTAAGTAGGGTTAGTGAGGTCAGATTAAATGGTAGGTTTAATTTATGTTTTGAAAAAAGGGGGTGGGGTATGGGGATTTTTTATTAATATTATAACTTATTAACCAATTTCAAATAAATTTTTATAAAAGTTTTATTATTTGTCTCGGGCCTACAGTTGATTAATTGTCTCTATGGTTCATATAGGTTTGTTTAGTTGGTGTTTTATGGATTTTTTTCAATCCTCCATGAATTCACGGAGGATTGAAAAAAATCGGGCAGCATTTCGGCTTGCCTGGGACACATTTCAAAATTAAACCGGTAGCATAAACGCTACCGGTTGACATAATTTATATATATATATATATATATAACAAATTAATAAAAAAATTCAATTTAACTACAAATTTTCAAAAATCTAGCAGCATTTCTGCTTGCCGGTACACATTTTAAACATGAAAATTATAAAAACATACATTTACCAAATTTTAAAACAAATTTTATAAATTTATAAAAAAAAAATAAATTTAAATTCCATTTAAATTGAAAAACAATTATTTAAACTGTTACCTCTTGGCTCCGACGCCATCGTGACGAGGTTGGGTTGCTTCGGGGTGCTTGGGTTGCTTCGGGGTGCCAATCCTTACGCCGCTCGTTGTTTCTCGGTCGAGCTTACACAGTGAATTTTTGCAAAAAAGACGGCCGCGGCCCCCGCGGCCTCTTTTTATAATTTTTTCGACATAGGCACCTCGGTCGAGGTATGTACCTCGACCGAGGTCCATACCTCAACTGAGGTATTTCTTAACCCTCGGTCGAGGTTTTAATACCTCGACTGAGGGTTAAGAAATACCTCGGTCAAGGGCTGAACAAAACCTCGGTCGAGGGCTTGTCAAACCCTCGACCGAGGTGCGTTTTTCTGTTTTTGCCGAAATGCGCTTGCCAAAAAGTGTTACCCAAGTCCGCAGATTCACCCCAATATTTTGTATATCCAAACCAAAACCTTTCCATCACTCTAAGAGGCTACCACTAAGTACTTATTGCAACAATGATAACCAAAACAAAACCACTCCTCCCCTCCCCATAAAGAAAACAAAGATATAATTATTTCTCACAAACTAAAAATAACTAGACCCAACATGCTCCATCTATCATGACAAAACAAAAACAACTAAATTTAATGCACCTCCATATGCCTCATACTTCTCCTCACTTGTCTCCTTTTCCCACTATTATCACCCTCATCCCACTATTATCACCCTCATCGAGGGAATTTGAAAGTTAAATATTGAGAAATGGAATACATGACATTAAAAAATAATTGCAATGATACTTATAAATCATTGTTCCCACTATTATCACCCTCATCGAGGGAATTTGAAAGTTAAATATTGAGAAATGGAATACATGACATTAAAAAATAATTGCAATGATACTTATAAATCATTGTCACACTCTAGTAAATAGTATGCCCGACCAGTACAAAGATTTTAAGGTTACGAAACTAAAAGGGAATTATAAAACAATTTCATTTGTGTATACCATCTCGGCCTTCTTCATGTTTTTAATTAATGTCATCTTTTGACTCTCTAGCCTTGGTGTTGAATACTTTTACATATGCGTTTTAAGAATTTTATGTATGAGATAGTCATGTTGTTCATTTAATTTAATACGGTTGCTTAAGTAGTTTTCTTATATGCATATGCAAGTTGTTCATTTAATTTAATGTGGTTGTTTAAGCAGTGCTTTTATATGTATTTAATTTAATGTGATTGTTTAAGTAATGCTTTATATGCATTTAATGTGGTTGTTTAAGCAATGCTCTTGTATGTATATGCATCTGAAGGGTATTGTGATATAAAAAGTTTGCAGATTAATATGCATTTTTATTAAAAAAATTATGAAAAAAAAAAAACTCAAATTGTAAGTGATAACAATATTTTATTTGTTATTTAAATGTTTTATTCATTTTGTTAATATATCATTTTTAAGTCTTTCTTATTATACCTGCCTTTGGAATTTGGAATTTGGTATCTGGATTTGAGTTGACATGTAGCAACAATGACATCATAATAATAAAATTAAAAAAATAAAAATTATATCCCATTGCCATCTGTTATAGCAAGTGGTCAGATAGCAAGTGGTCAGATGACATCATAATAATAAAATTAAAAAAATAAAAATTATATCCCATTGCCATCTCTTATAGCAAGTGGTACCATCGAAGCCACTTGTTCTGGTTTTTTTCAGACTGGGGTGCATTAGCTTGGCAATGTCATCCACAACAACTAAATGGGAGTCGAGGTAAATGATTCTCCCGAGGCATGACGGCAAGATATCGACCAAGTAAGTGCGAGCGTAATTGAGTGGCTGATCCAGAGCCTGCCTAATTGAATACGATATCTTGTTCTTCACAATATTCTCTCGTCAAAGTGATATAATATGAAAGTGATATAATATGAAGCGCCTAATTGAATACGATATCTTGTTCTTCAAGATATTCTCGTCAAAATGATATAATATGAAGAGCAAGTATGGAAAAGTCGCCTGAAGCGTAGCCTTGAGATCACGTTGGCGCTCGGACACCATGAAATGGAAGACTACATTCTCGGGACTCGGGACAAGCAGCATGTTGGAGAATCGATAGAATTCCGGCGACCAATCCTCTCAGATAAGCAGCGTCCAGCGTCATGGCTATATATGCACGACCGTGCTATCACATAGCTCTGTATCATCATCTTCTTCTTGATAGCCCGATCTCCACGACGAAGGTGCCTAGACGATGCATTCTTTACCATTTCGAAACGCCGGAGCTTCTTGAAAAACCGGCAGGGTCGATGATCGGCGTGGTATATGCAGCCGGTCTAGCAGAACGCTGGGAAGCTTGGCGAAACCAGGATCGTCTCTCGCATAATTATTCAATTTAAAGTTAAATTTCATGTCCCGGATGATTCTAGCGGCCACCACGCCAGTCATGCTCAGCTGGATCGAAACCAGAATGCTTGCAAATAGAAAGAAAGAAAACGTTCTAGTCCTTCGAATTAGCATCTTTTCCATTAAAACGCGGTTCAGAGGCACCAATGCTCCGTGCGGCTAGACATAGCCAGTCTTGAGGGCAAAGAAACGGTCTACATTAATAAATATCAATTTGACAGAACACCAAAGAAGACAAAGATCCAACTCGTAAACTGCGGCTGAATCCGCTTGCCTGGCCTCAATATGAATGGCAGAGGACAATTGTGCACAAGAACAAGACGTAGGAACGCCAGGACAAACGCAGATTGCACATCAACTTACTGTAACCACAAAGTCCACAATGCTTGGGAAGTAGTGGTTGTTAGGTCCGCATTGCGACGAAACTAAATCTTATCACAGTTTTGCGTACAATGCAAAGGAAAGGAACGGAAAGCCAAGCATCACCGTCGACCGGTGAGCAGAGCAGAATTAGCGCGACAGAAATTCCTCTGCAAGCCAAGCAAATTAGTAGGTGATTCTCCGGAGCTCTCTTCCCAGCCAAAAATTTGCATGGATCGCTTGTCCTAGTGTGGGGCCGCAGGAGACTTTGTCAATCATATTGTAGTATAGCATATTGTATACTACAATATGATTGACGACTTTATTTACGCTCTTGTGCCTCAGTATTTCCTTGGCAGTTGATCCCTCGCCGCCTCCCATTATGAAAACGGTCTTAGGACTGTTCTTGCACAATATCGAGCTTTCTTTTGTCAGCAATAACAACCGGAAATTACATTTTATGTATTCTCGTTACTGACTTCTGCAGGAAGGACAATAAATAACTAAAGGTTTATATTGGAGACTAGGGACATACTTGGAGTGGTGAACCAGAGCGGGATGCACCAAAGATTCATGATAATTAAACTCCTCCATTTCTGCGCTCTGTAACTTGCCGTCGATAACAAGAACCTACAGGATAAAGAGTATTTTCACAGAAATTCGTATATATCATGGATGCATTTGAATATGAGTTGCTGTCAATTAAAGAACACTTCAGATTTAGACTCCATTTGGCATTTTAAATCTCCATTAAATTTACAGAAAAACTTTTCAAAGCTCTACTCTCCGTACGATTCATTTAGCTCCTAAATAACCACTGATTCACCGTCAAATTAATAAAGTTATTCCGCTGTTTCGTACACTAAATTTACTGTGCAGAAAATTGAAGTTTCATGTGAAAAGCAACGAGACAAATTCAGCGGAAAGTTCAGCTTATCCAAAGGCTTCTTTAAGAGTAACGCGATGCAGTTTGAATTCTTTGGTCTCTTGGGCCAAGGTTCAAGTCTCGGGGACACTATTCCACAGAACAAGAAGGCTCCAACCCGCATATTCCGTAAAAAATAGTCAAAATGCGAGTGTTAAAAAAAAAGTCAGCAGAAAACAAAAGGTTAGCCAAAACAAAAGCACGTAATCTCACCTATTCAAAGCGAAGCACAAACGAATATCATCGTCAACCTCTTCTTCGTACCAGCAGCATCGTCGGCGTCCTTCGCCGAGCTGAGGTGCCGCTGTTACTGTTCCATTGCTGCCGTTCATTTCATGGACACCATTTCCGTTCACGAAATGTTCATGTTCGGGAAATCAAACGTAGATTTCCTGATTCCTCCCATCTTTGCACCCGTGGTTGTGGCAGCTTCGGCCTGTTTTGTCCACGCGGTGGGCCTCTGGGAAATATGATATCACATTAAAGCAACCGTATGAGCTTTTGTTGAACCACGTGGTGTGCATGCAGCCCAGGCTCACGTGGGTTCCCTTGGACAGCTGGTCGGTGGCCTGCATGCGTAGAAGGAGAATGGTAGGAGGTAGGGACGGTGAAGGGTATTCGTTGAGTTGTCATGAATACAAAATGCCCCGATTCACTTGTGGTTTGTGGCTTTTGGTTTTTTTTATTGTTTTTATTTTAATTATCAGTCTCTGCCGACAGGATTATCGGTTAGGATAAACATGGTCTTAAACTCCTATAAAGTTTAGAATATTAAATATTATTTTAAGTGCTGGTAAGGGCGATTCCATTCTCATTTTTTCTTTTTTATACAGTTTCACTAATAGAACGGTAGATTTCAGGAACTGGTTCTGTACATTCTGCTATGGATTTGGGTCCTGTCCTGTCACAGCTCTTTAGGATGAACTAATTTCTGAATGATTGTAGCCAATGAGCATATACTTACATCAGATCACGCATGCCCTGTCTTTGCTATTTCTATTTTTAAATTTCCTCCTTGTTCATGGCAATCGTGGCTATCCATTGCTTTTCTGACGGGTAGAGAATTTACACGAAAAAAACTGTTGTTGTCTTCTCTTCCTTTTCACAAACACGAAATCATCTTCAGTCTCAACTCCGTGAAACATTTGATTACGCAAATTTCGCTAAATTTGCAAGAGGCGTGTAGAAGCGAAACTGCTGGCCGGAACTCCACGACGGATCATTTTATTTGAATCCTCCATTCTTACACGTCGCTGACCACCAGCACAAACCCTAAAGAAAACACAATTGCTTGCTTGGCACGGCCGCATTCTGTTTTTGTTACAAACCCTGCTTGCTTGGCACGGCCGCATTCTGTTTTTGTTACAAACCCTAAGGGTTATAATTTGACTCGTTAGGTACTCGATTAAACCCCATGTGTCCTAATTTGGCCGGTTGCGTCCTTGTTTTTTTTCTTCTTGAACCCTAGTAGGCCAGGCTCTTTCTTTAGAGCATTCTGTGGCTGGCTAGTTAACCCTAAAATGCGCACAAAAGCGAAATACCGTGTCATGAAAGTTCCAGAGAAGTAGGTTAACAGAACAATTTCTTGCATTCCACGCACATGTGTCATTTTCGTATTCAGATCCAATTAATTAAAGAGTCTTAGCTTTTACATTCTTGTCGGTCAATTTAGTCGGTAGCTGTTTCCTTAGCCAATAAACATTTTCCCCGATGTTACATGGCAACTTACATATTCGGTTGTGCCAAACCATGGCCTTGGGACAATTTGTTTTTTCAACATCTAAACAAATTCGGAATCTACTGGTATGTGCTATGGGCTCCCTGTGTTTGCTTGATGATGAGGAACTAACAATTCCATAAAGTTGTCACTGTTTCAATATCTCTGGGAGAAACAGATCAACGTCTGCTAATTCCATCAGTTACGATTCACAGCCATGCCATCCCTGGAAGAGCTCATTCCCTCAAAAGAAGACAGAAATTTTCAACCCTGTAAGTTTTGTGTAGAATTTGGGTGGAAAAATATGAACTATAATCATAGAAAAATGTTGAAAGGTCAAATCGTAAAATGGCAACTGTGTTCAAGAAGCCTTAAATTCTGTTGATTTCCTATTTATGCTAGTCTATAAAAAAAACTTGCATATTTGTATAAGATTATAAATTTATAATAAAATATAAATAAATTATTCTTACAACAATGATATTAATTTATAGTCTTATAAGCTATTATTTCTCATTTCCTATTTATGCTAGTCTATAAAGAAAATTGCATATTTTTATAACATAAGTCAAGAATATTACTAAAAGTATGTAAGGAAGCTTGAATATGCTTGTTTTATGCTACATTGCAATAACCTATATCGTATTTAAATGGACATTTTTTAATTCATTTTTGTTTTAATTTCTTTCAAATTGTAATTATATTTGTTTTATCATATATTTTTAAAGCAAAATTATCCTATTGCTATATATTTTCAATCTCTTCTTAGGAGGCAGGTATTAAGCAACTTTGTTGCTTATTCCACTTGTTGTTTTTAGTTCTTTCTTATTCTTGATGCACATAAAATAACGACAAACCCCTTAGTACAAATAAAATATCTATACATTGTCAATAATAACAAACCTATAGATGGTTGTTATTAATTGGACATTTAACATTACTAACTCTGGCATGTTATGGGGGCGCTACACCATCTCAAGTATATTACCATGTTAAACATGCAAGAAGATTCTTCAAAAGTGGCAATCTCAATGTTAATATCTCAAATTGAAGAGAGAGTGAAATTGGCCTCCGTTATCGTGCTTGGTCTCCTTTCCACCTCTTCTAATCTAACATCTCACTTTAGATCTCTAAATATATTAATGAAGATAGAATAAAATCATACAATAAAATGTGTAATTAACTACGTTTTTTACTTTACTTGAAAATATTATGCTCTCATCATTGTTACTTTTTTTAATAAACTAGTTGAGGTTCTATTAATATTATAAAAGAAGAAGTTTATATAGTATAAAAAAGAAAAAAATCAAAGTATAGGTTAGTTTGAAGGAAACCCAAATCAAGTATTATATTTTTTAATAAGCTAGTTGAGTTTCGATTAATATTTTTTTTTGTATCTAGAATAATTGGCAACTAGCCGGTTTCGTACTTGCATGACACACGGTCGATTCTGACCACTACCACTATAACCTTCAGGAGAATACGCTGACCCCCCACAACGCATCTCAAGCTACAACGAGGTTTGAACCCTTGACGTGCTTAACAGCCCGTACACCTTAACAAGTGCACGGTTGCCAATTGGTCTACACCTTGGGGGGTGAGGTTCTATTAATATTATAAAAGAAGTTTACATTTAGTCCAAAAAAAACAAAGTTTAGGTTGGTTCGAAGGAAACCCAGACCAAATATTATACATGAGTATAGTATTTGTAGATTTTAACATCGTACTGGTACTATAGAATATACTTAAAAAAGGTCTATGAATAACATTAAAGTTCTTAGTACAACTATTATAATAGTTATCCAAAAACTCAGAATTAGGAGACTTAAGGAACCTAGATTTAATCTTCTGTGTTATCTTCTAAAGTATGAGTTTCAGTAACTTGGTATTCTTGTCTATCTAGATGGTCTTCAGCTGGGTGGAATTTAGTTGGAAATTCCATGTCGATGATAGCTTTAAGATGATATTTAGCTTTATGTCCAATCTCTTATTTTGAGCTTAAGTTTGATTGTTATGGTCTGTGATTTCTTCCATCATCATGACCAATTATTTCCTTTTGTCTTGAGTGTCTAGGAGGGATTTGTTCATTAGAGTTTGTATTTGCCACTGCAACGCTATAGTCTTGAGATGTTTGGTATCCCTATCTCTGGTGTTCCCAGGATCTTTAACACATCCCTCCATATTTTCATGAATTTCCCTTTTTGGAGTATAGTCTTGTTGTATTTGAATCTCTTCCTCCTTATCAACAATTCTTCGTTGAATTCAAGCTAGGGTAAGACAAAAATACATGGATATGTGTTTGTCATTCTCTCTCTCTCTCTCTCTCTCTCTCTCTCTCTCTCTCTCGACGATTGTCACTTATTGGAGCTTTGCCTTTTTTGGGGTCCCAAGGAAAGGGATTTTTGGTCATGGTGAAAGTCGAATGTGGGTTGAATTCAAGCGAGAGTTCAAAAATTAGAGGGTACATTGGAGAGGAAGATGAGAGGGTTGAATACTTGAAGCTAGAGAGTGGGGGGACTATGAGATTAATTACCTTAGAGATGAAAATAAAGGTGGTAATAGGACTTCTTATCAGAGATGGATCAAATGAAGAGTTACAAGAGCTAGATTGTTTGTGCAAAGCTTTGATGATGAGAGGGAACAAACAAATAGAGTGGAAACTATTAATCCATAAAAGACTACCTTAGCATTAAGAAGCCCCTTGGTGCCAGTTGTGGCTATTGTAGTTTCCCGAAGCCCATATCTCAAAAATCCCATGCTTGCAAAATTGCCCCAGTTATACTCATTATGTTGGAATCTAGAGCTTGAATGGTTGTCTTTGAAATGATGTTCACTCCATGTCCTTGTGTTGACCCTTGGACTGAAATCGTGATTGAAGTTAAGCTTCATGAAACTAAAATGTGTGACCACAACATAATTACCTCCATCAATTTCTCTGTGGCCAAGATCGTGCCATTATTTCCTTGTCCACTTAGTTGCAGATTTGATTGTTGCCACACTCTAACATAGGTTGGAACATAAGGATGACAGGTTTATGATGCATGTAGGACCAAGGTGGCAATGCATTCCCCATGCGAGTTCATATGTGGAGTTGGCCCTATCCTTCCATGGGGACGTGCCCCTGTATTAACCATGTCTTGTCTAAAAGCCTTCTAATCCAATCCAGGGTGTTGCCATCATTGTTATGAAACCATGAGCTGGTCATAATGTTTATCATTGTTTTTTCTAGTTAGTTAAATAACTTTTCAATTGAGTAAACATTCCAACTCATCAACCTTTTGTTGTTGAAATTCCTTAACTTGCTTATCCAACTATAACCTTTTTTCAAATACATTTTGCGACCATATATGACTTTTATTTTTTATTTATCCCATGTTATACCATTCTTAAACCCTAGACCTTAAACCCTGGACCTTAAAAGAGGATAAGATGATCTAGTAACCTCTTCTATATACCTATCAAGTTACCTCATAATGTCTTACTACACCCTAGATCACAAAATCAACGACTACACCCTAACCAAAGGAGATATTTAAATTAAAGAGTGATTGTATACGAAGGCCACAAATTATCCTTCAATTACGATTGATGGAGAGATCTCGATAAAATTTGATTGATGGAGAGATCTCGATAAAATTTGGTTGATGGGTTATTTTCATGCACCATTAGTGCAGTATAACAGACTAAAACCATAAATTTCAATAGTTAATGAAAGCCCGTCTACCTCAGTTGGTAGAGGGCAAATCTCTTAACCTTGTGGTCGTCGGTTGGTAGTGTAATGCTTGTTTTGTCATTGGAATAAGTGTTTTGTAATTGGAATAAGTAGATTTTGATTTTGTATATATCTTGAAGCTTATTAACCATATGCATTTTTTTTTGGTTGCCGCCTCTTGTTTTTACAATATATATATTCAAAAGTTTTTACTTAATTTGCAATGAAATGAATAACCATTCAACCCGAATAGCATTTGTAAAGCATTTAATATGTATTTTAATTTATGTATTTACAATGGGGGAGCATAAGTTTCCTTATATTTGAGGTAGATTGTCATTCTTATAGAGAACTAGAGAGAAAGTTACTCTTAGTTTTACATTAAATTTTAAAATTTCAGTAACCTATACAGTAAATGAATGTTTTTAGTTTTACATTGAATTCATACAATAAATGAATGTTGTAGTTAGACATAGATATCATGTTATCAATAAATAAATCAAATTTTGTACTAGAGAAAAGACATCATCATCATCTCAAGCTACCAAACATGTCCAATAAAAATAAATCAATAGAAATTGGAGAAACTTTTCCATGTATACTTGGTCATTAAGGTGATTACAATTCATACCAAAGCTAGAAGTTATTGGTTATGTATATGATATTGACTATAAACCCAAATGTGTTGTGACTAATAAACATTCTAAACACAAAAAGGCATAGGAAAAACATATAAGCCTTAATAGAGTTCATAAATGACTAATAAGTAGATGTGCTAGAGATAAAAGGAACTAAACTTTTAACAGTGCCCATATATGGTGGATAAATTTAACCTACTAATAAATCCTAAATAATACTAAACTAGCATCTACAAAAAGGTTATAGCGTGATCTGTAAACAATGGAATTATAACCTATCTATTTCTCCAACAAATATACTCGATAAAAATTATTAAAAAAAAACTTCTTCATTTAGTAAAAGTTCTTTGAGATTGAGATACTAGGTTATATGTAACTACCCACTAGTTTGTGCTCAAATTCTCTATCATTCTCATGTATCTATTTGGGATTATAACCATTTCATGCTCACTCTCTCTAAGTGTCACATAAAAACCTTATTCAAATTTCTCTCTTTTAGGAACAAAAAGCTTGGATAACAAAACTTGTTAGAACTTGGGGCTAGGGCTTCATGTTGGTTATCCAACACCATTTTATGGCATATCTCGAGAGGGAGATTAAAAATAAAGCATGTTATTGTTTTAGTTTATTTTGTTCATTTTCCTTTTGAAATACACGTTTAAGAGTGAATACACGTTTAAGAGTGAATAGGTAGTTGTGACTATTCATTATGAGATGAAATGTGATGGCTATCTTAAAATCAAAGGAAGTGTGTTTATATGGCTTTTAATGATAATGGTGAATATTTTTAAATTATGTATTCAATAAAAATGATCAAATTTAATGTTATAACCTATCATATAACAATATAATTTTTCTATATGAATCAAATAAATTTGGTTTTGTAAATAATTCATTTTTTAAAAGTTTGCCAATGTTTTGTAAAAATGATTTATTAATCTCATTTATTTAAATAAAATGTTTCTAAATTTTAATTTCATTCTCTAATTTCTTTACTTGCCTGGTGACTAAATTTCCGCATTGTATGGAAATATTTATTAGAATAAAAAATCATTTTAAAAATACAAATATTTCTCAAAAAATAAAAATAAAAATTCATTTTTTAAATACAAATATTTGTAAAAATTATATAGGTTTCCCATCATAATATTTATGCAGTATTTTGATGGGTGCGATTAAGAAGCCTTCACGACGTTTGAAATGGCATTGAAAAATGTTTTCATCTTTGCCGGGGTATGTAAATTATATATGTAAAATCACATTTTGCTCCTCTATGAGAGTCTATGAGTGTTGAAGATGAAATCATTTTTCCTTAGAATTCCCTCCTTTCACCCACATTAGATATCAGATCCAAAATATTTGCTCCAACACTGACTTGTCTAACCTTCTAACTCCTTAAAACTATAGCAAGTGAGGGACACTCCTCTACAAGATTTCTGAGCTTAGGAATGGTATTTTAAAGCAAACCAATTAATCTATATCTTGCTTTTTAATCTTAAGGTCCCATAAACCAAATTTGGTCTCAGTGAACATTATATACCATCATCATCATCACTAAGTTATTTTAATAAAATCACTTATGTTTATTTAATTTTAATTTATCTATTGTTCTTTCATTTCACCTTAGCAACTTAAATAATTTCCCCTTTCCCCAACTTGTACACAATTTTGTATATCCAACCCAACCAATCGCATACTTATCATTACCTTCAATCATTCTTCTCCATCTTCTTTGGTTATGTATTTTTCAATAGTTATCTTTTACACATCTACATAACACCTATAGCCTAGGATGATTGCATGGTTTATTGGTTGGTCTCTTAACATTTATAGTAGAAGGTAAGGATGGGGACAAAGGCCCATAGAACTCCAAAACTTAATAAATAGTCTCTCAAAATAAAGAGAATTTCAAAGATGGTGAGAAGAAGACTCAAATATTGAGTCCAACCACATTTGGAATAAAAATGTCCAAGAACAAATGATAATTCAAAATTTTGTGAGAAAAAGACTCAAACATCAAGTCCATCCACATCTACAACAAGAATGCCTACCAACTCTAAATATGCATTAAACAATCTTAGAAAGAGAGTATGACCTAGAGCACAAAATTATTATTTTTTTATTAAGAGAAATATGGAGATAGAAGCAATAGTAGAGGACTATTTCATGAATGAGGAGGAAAAAATTCACAACACTTTCTTATCTTGAGTGGAACAAAGACTATCCCACATTGCAAGAAAAACGCCTTAAAGAATGCATAAAGAGTATGGCCCATGGCATGTAATTCCTAAAACAATGAAAAGTTGGTTTTCCTATTTGGGTTCCCTAAGTAATCTCTATGTTGTTACTATGTTTATGCTTTATTTTTTCAACACTATTTGATGCATTCAGTTACAATTTGCAAGTATTCTACAATCAATGTTAACGACAATGAAATAGGAAAAAAAATAAACAAATTAATTTTGGTCTTAACTAAGGTCTATGCGAGTGAGTTTGCATGGTCATATGTTGGAAAATTAGGATCATATTAGTATCAAACCCGTGAGCATATTAGGAATACCTTTGATATTAGGGAGCTCAAGTTTGAGAACACTTGGAGGAGGACCTCTTCATATCAAATTTTGTGTGGGACTCAAATGCCTTAAAATAGGGAAGTGTAATTTGAAATGCGTCTAGGAATTGGATCTAGTTTCACTTCAAACAATGGGTTGAGTTCAACACATTAAAGTGTGTGGCACTATGGGCACGCTATGCTATGGGTATGAGACATAAAAGGTTTGTAGTGCTATGATTACTTGGGGTAAAAAATTAAAATCATGTGACAATTTGAACAACGTGGCATGGAGCTTGTTGCTTCACATACCAATCTCCACACAAAGACTTAAGAAAGAAGAGGCTAAGGCTATGAAATCCTAGACTTTGTGGAGTTTCAATGGGAAGTGTTACCTCCACACTCTTTACAAAAGGATAGATTTGGCCCCACACATGTATAACCAACGTAGATCCAAATCCTAGGCTCTATCAAGCGTTGAGAGAGATCAAATCTCTCAATTCCTTCTTATGTTAGGTTACATCATCATATTAATATAAATATTAATGTTATATTTCAAATAATAAAAAGGATCTATGATTTCAAATATTGAAAGATTTGATCTCTAATCCATATAAATATTATATTTATATTTAATTTAAATATAAATTTCAATTTTTTTAAAGTAAATTAAAATTATATTAAATTAAATTTATTTAATATATTTAATATTTAAAATATATATTTCAATATATATATATATATATATATATATCTGCTGATGGATAGAGCACGCTCAGTCTATCGACGGATCTAAAAAATGTAGTATGAATCATTTCAATTCATTATTTTAATGGCTTTTTAATTAGAATACATGCAGGAGGGTTTAGACTTGATTATATTGTTGTCTTGTCCACTCACATTTGTCTGCTCTCAACTCTATAATAGGCTGGCTGGGAGACGACTGCGTGAGCCTGCCGACTAATAGAGCACATGGAGGAGATTGCACTTGACAGATTCTGTCCAAATATTTCTAAAGTATATTTTCTTTTGTCAATTATTCAATAAGTGTTTCCTGACTATAGTATTATCGAAGTAAAAAGGATGTGATTAGCATGTTGAACATTTCCATAAATTTTGCTTAGTACCTGGAAAAAAAGAAAATGCTTCCAACAAAACATACTCCATTTCTTTTTCTTTGTGATGGATTCGCTACTCTTTGAAAACGGCTATTGCAATTTTTTTCCTTGAAAGGGATATCGATATGAATACTATATATATATATTGAAATATATATTTTTTAATATATATAATTTAATATATAGTTGGCTAGGAGATGGCTGCGTGAGCCTGCCGATTGATAGAGCACACGCAGGAAATCGCCAGATGGAGCACACGTTGGTACGAGGAAGTCACAGGGTTATGGCTGCACTGGAGGTGGGGTTGAGGAGATATTAAGTATTGCATCAAGGCTTGAGATATAATTGTTTTTATTTTTAATTTTTAATTTTTTTTCTTTTTATAACCAACTTAATGTCGGCAACTTAAACTTTCATGGCTAAGTTGGAGATTTGATCCCTCTCCGCGTTACATCACATTACAAGATCTCTCCCATAATATTCACTACCAGCGTAAATCCAAATCCTAGGCTCTATCAAGCGCCAAGAGATCAAATCTCCCAATTCCTTCTTATGTTAGGTTACATCATCATATTAATATAAATAAAAATATTAATGTTATATTTAATATAAATATTTCAAATAATAAAAAAGATCTATGATTTCAAATATTGAAAGATTTCATCTCTAATCCATATAAATATTATATTTATATTTAATACAAATATTAATTTCAATATAAATTTCAATTTTTTTAAAGTAAAATTAAAATTATTTAATATATTTCAATATATATATATATATATATATATATATATATATATATATATATATCTGCTGACGGATAGAGCAAGCGCAGCTTGCCGACGGATCTAAAAAATGTAGTATGAATCATTTCAATTCATTGTTTTAATGGATTTTTAATTAGAATACATGCATGAGGGTTTAGACTTGATTCTATTGTTGTCTTGTCCACTCACATTTGTCTACTCTCAACTCTATAATAGGCTGACTAGGAGATGGCTACGTGAGCTTGCCGACTGATAGAGCACGTGGAGGAGATTGCACTTGACACATGTTGTCCAAATATTTCTAAAGTATATTTTCTTTTGTCATTTATTCAATAAGTGTTTCCTGAATACAGTATTATCGAAGTAAAAAGGATGTGATTAGCATGTTGAACATTTCCATAAATGTTGCTTAGTGCTTGAAAAAAAAGAAAATGCTTCCAACAAAACCAACTCCATTTCTTTTTCTTTGTGATGGATTCGTTTCTCTTTGAAAACATCTATTGCAATTTTTTTCCTTGAAAGGGATATCGTTATGAATACTATATATACATATACATATACATATATAT